>PVHY01014053.1:0-39558 GCA_004024945.1 Uropsilus gracilis
CCTTCCTCCCTCCCTCCCTCCCTCCCTCCTTCCCTCCCACAAAAGAGAGGCACCTGAATAGTTACAGGTGAGCAGGACATACAATTTTCAATGTTTCACAGTAATGCACAATTAGGACAAGGGGAATTTAAGGAGCATCATAAGATTCCAAGAATGAAATTGATGTCCTCTTAGGTAATGAGCTGTTCATTGATGAAATTCAAGATAATTGGGTTGCTGAAAATTACTCAAGTTTTCAACTCTACTGACAATGTGAAGGAAGTGTTTCTGTATTAGATGTTGACCTTTTTAAGATAGTAACTTTGATGTGATAAAATGAACTCTGAAAAGTCTTGATTATGCTGTTTTTGTGATTCCATATCATGAGATAAAGACCGACTCATTTTATTTCTCAATTGGTTTATGAATGAACTCAAAGGATAGGACTGATAGTTTTGTTAACCCCTTTCTTTGTGAAAGGCCATCAAATTACTGAAAGGTGAAATGGCTCTAGGAACTCAGTGAAATGACTGTTTGACATCTGCCTCAGACAGTGGCTACCAGTTAGACTTTGGTGTTCTAAAAATGTGACTCAAAGGTATCAGTGAACTCAGAAGAGCAACAAGGCTATAGCAGATTCATGTTGCTACTGCTTCTTGATTGGTTTTACCTTTGTTATGCAGAGCAAAGTAAGATTACTATAAGTTTATGAAGATTAGCACCCAGAAAAAGAGCAAGTTCACAATTGTATCTTTTAAAAATTGTATGTTATTATCATGTATTTAACATTATAGGAAAGCATGCCCATAAAGTTTAATTTAAAAAGGAATTGAGTGGCATAGTGCAAAGAGCCGTAGAACTTTAATCTTGGCTCATTATTATGTGGCAATACTACTGTTAACATAATCTGCTTCTTGCCAAGGTGGTTCATACTTTTCTATGCTATGTTGAGGTTGAGCTTGTTTTGGCCAATGGAATATGAGTGGGAATAACATGTACTAATTCTGGAAAAAAATAAAAATGTCAGCCTGTGTTTCATCTCTCCTATTTTCCTCAGTCACAACTGTAAGCATTGGTCCCAAGGAGGTTGTTTCACTTATAAGGGTCACAGAATGAAGATGATATGGAGCAGAGCAGATGTGATGATTATGTTGCAAGAGCACAAAAACATCCTTTGTGGTAAGCCACTGACATTTTGGGGTTATTTGTTATTGCAGCACAACTGATAGCATCTTGAATGATACAGAAATATATTAGTTGTGTAATAGCTAAGAGCTAAGATAAGTCTCTTTATGACTATGATGGTTGTAATAGTTATACTAACAGTTAACATAAGCTGGTAATTTGTAGGCCCCATGTCTTGTGTTCACACTTTCTTTTTTATAACCATGGGATGGAACAAGTATTATTAATATAATACAAATTTTATAGTAGAGAAAACTGAAGGGGAGAGTTTTAGTAACTCGCTGAGTTCCCACAGTTAGGAAGAATTTAATCTTGGTCATAACTGAGTCCGAGTCCAGTATCCAGGCTCTCAGGTAGTTTGCTGAGTTCTTCACTGCTTTTAATTGCCCCAATGATCTGTCAAATGAGGTCAGCAGTGCCTACCACTATGTATGTTTTCCTCCTCTTGCTATTATTTGAGGAATAGCATGGATATAGGAGAGACTTGTGGTTTCCTTTTGCAATAATATAGACAGACCTAGAAACAAGTTCTAGAAGATGGTTGGCTGTGAGAAATTTAAGTCAGTAAATTTTGTTGACCTCTGTTACCTTTGTTTGACCTCTTCTGGCCATATACTGAAGCAAGTATTCCTAAAATCTGACCAAATGTGGGCAAACTGTTTTTAACTTTTTTAGTCACTGTGGCTCCAGAATAACTGTGATAAAAAGAAAAACCTGACTGGGAGCCTCCCTTAGAGCTCAATTATGGAAAGGTCTTTATAAAAATGTTATGGTCTCAGTGATGTCAAGGATGGTTGGGCCTAAAGAGACCATAGAATCTTGTCTTTATGGTCTGAATGAAAGCATGAAATGCTCAGAGAGAGCACTCCAGAAAACCCAACCAACAACCTAGTTTGGTTTGTTCATGAAACAGTGAATGGATTGTGGGACATCATTACAAACCACAAAAGACCACATGTAATTGCTCATTGCTTTACCCGGATTCTTTAGATAGCAACTATTCTTTCTGAAAAGTCTGAAAAAGATACCCTACTTGGAAGAGGATTATAGTACTCTTTTTTCCAGCAATTTCCCTCCAATCTTTCCTTATAAATCTAGTCATTTCCTTCATTATCTTTTATAGAAACACTGTGTGTTTATGGAAATTGATATACTAATAGTATAGTTGAACTGGTCCTTTCTAGTAGGATATTATAGTAGTTTTATGATTAATCCCATGTATTCAGAATTTTTGGAAGGTAGTATTATTAGATTGAATTGAAATTAGGTGAAATTACCTACCTACATTAATGATATCAAGTGTAAGTGTATGTGTGTTCAAGCATGTGATCCCAAGCATATGTGTGTGGGAGTAGTGGGAAAAGGGGGGAAAGGGTTAAAGACAAAATGAGGGAAGATAGAAAACCTAAGTAAAACATCCATTGGGCCTTTTTTCCATGGTTACTTTGACATAAGTATCCTTCCATATAAATATTCATTCCAGTTCTTTGCAGAAATAGTAGGGTCACAAACTGAGCAAAACAAATAAGGGGAGAGGGAAGTCAGGATGAAGGAAGAAGGGGGAAGTGATTTCCAGCTTTTTTCACGTGGTGATTCAGGTTGTGGTGGTTGTTGTTGCATGTCCTTTTCACTCTCCCTTTTCTTTACCTCATTTTAAATCCTTTCTTCAAATTATGGTAACATATACATAAAATTTATCATGGAAATCCTTTTTAAATGTTGATTTTAGTACATCTATACCATTATTCTCCGCTAGAATATTTTTCTTCAAAATTGAAACTCTATGCCAGTTGAGTTACAATTCCATATTTTCTTCTCTCCCAGGTCTTGCAAACCACCATACCATTGTACATTTTGTCTCTGTGGATTTGAAAACCCTGGGTACCTCATATCAGTGGGATCCTTTAAAATTGTCCTTCTGTGAGTAACTTATTTCACTCAGTCTAATGTTTTTAAGGTTTATGTATGCTGTAGCATGTGTCATAATTTACTTATTAAAAAACTGAATAATATTCTGTTGTATATATATCCCACATTTGTTTATTCATTTATCTGTGGATGGACACTTGGGTTGTCTCCACCTAATGATTCTTCTGAGTGACAATGCTGTAAATGTGAGAGTAAAAATACCTGCTTGAGCAATAATTTCAGCTATATATTCTGAAGTAGAATTATGGAGTTATACAGTAATTTTGTTATTAAATTTCTTAAAAACTACCCTACCATATTTATATTCCTATCAGAAGTATACAAAATGTCCAATTTCTCCATATCCTTGCTGACCCAACTTATTTTTTTGTAATAGTCCTGTAATGAGAATAAGGTGATATCTCATTTTTTGTTTGTACTTACTTGGCAATTAGGGATGTAAAGTATGTTTTCATGTACTTATTGACCATTTCTTTATCTACTCTGGAGACATCTATGCAAAACTGTTAGTTTTCAAGTTGGTCTATTTCTTGTTTTGTTTCTGAATTGCAGGCCTTTTTTTATTTTACATATTAGTCATTTATCAGACACATAACTTGCAGATATTAATTGTCTTGTAGCCCAATTTGCCTATTTTTTTCTTTTGTTGCCTATACTTTTTGGTTTATATTGAAGAGATAATTGCCAAACCTCATGTCATTAAAGCATGTGCTATGGTTTCTTCTAGGAATTTTGTAGGTTTAGTTTTTATGTTTAGGTTTTTAATACATTTTTGAATTAATTTTTGTACCACTATCTTTTGAAACAGACAAGAACTCCACTATCCTCTACAGTTGTAATTTTAATTTGTTCTCTTTTGGGCATTATACCTGGCATTGTATGGGACAAAAATAAATGAAACATGATTTTGACCTTTGGAATTTTAAAGAATAACTCCAAGTAGTGATGCTATAAAGCAAGAAGTTGATTTTGGGAGAGGTATGCAGAAATAAAGTTGGGATATTAAACAACTACAGGATTCAGGGTTTCTGTATATTTTGTGCAAAATATAATTCAAATATTGCACAGGAAAAGTTAATAAAATGTAGATTAAGCTGAAAAATGTGTGATGGAAGACAGAAGCAAAGTCCCTGATTAGACACCACTGTCTATGACAGTTTATTTCCTTTAGACTGCTGACATAACTGTCTGTAGCACTGTTCTGTTTAAACACCAAAAGCATTACCTATAGGGGCTATTTTGATTCAGATTTAATTAAAGTGAGCAAAATTTTTTTGAGAAAGCTACTACATACTGTATTCCAGACAAGTAACCGAAACCAAGGTGTGTGTATATATATTGCATATATATTATGTATATTACATATATAATTATGCAATATACATTATGTCAAATATATATGTAATATATAACATATATATTATATACATTATGTATATTACATGTTATATAGTATATATGTATTATATATTCTATAATACATAATGTATATTATAGTAAATGTATATGTATATATTATGTGTGCATATTATGTATATATTATGTATATTGTGTATATATATTATGTATATTATATATAACATATGTATATATTATATATAATTATGTATATATTATGTATATTGTATATTATATACATAATGTATCTTATACTATATTATATTACATATATAACATATATATATTACATATATTATATATACATGTAACTTCAGCTCAGGTCAGTCTTAGTTAAACATTGTCTTAGAAAATAACAAAAATATCTTTGCAGTGTTTTTACTTGGAGCCTCTTCTGGTTCTGGTTCCACATGTTTTCTTGATTTATTTCTTGTTTCTTTGCCAATCCATGTTGGTCCGTGTATATTAGTCACTACCTTGGCTCAGAACAGAGAATTCTCAATCTCTACCTTGCCATTTTCTTGACATTTAAAGAATAAAATTTTTTATCATATACCATTAAAAGTTTATTTCAACCATAGCTCTTATCACTACTGAAATTGTTTAGACTTCATTGGACTTTGGAATTTAAGCTCCTTGCTGTATCTCCAATATTCAGAACAGTACCTGGTGCATAGTGGCTACTCAGTAAATATGTTAAATAGGTTAATATATTTGTATCGGTATATTTGTAATGTATTGTATGGGTATATAAGCATTCCTGTTTGATATTGTTTGATTTCACTACAAATTAGGATTTCTTAGTGTGAAGCATTGTTCTAAATTTACTGTAAATACCTTCAAAAATATGTTTTTAGTGTCTTTCTGTGGGGTGGGTTTTCTACCTCTCTGGTTTGGGCAAAAGGGAGATATTTGAGATGAACACTCACTTAGAGGTTTTCTAATGTTCTGATGTTGTGATCCCTTTCCAGGCACATCCCATATCACATGGTCAAATGTCAAACCTTGGCAACTTTCTCACTGCCTCTTTGAAGTTTGAGAGTGTAGGTCCTAATTTCTTTTGGCAGCATATATGACAGAATAGGCTGCATGCTGTACAATTAACCAACATGTGGGTAACCTGAGCAAGTTAATACATTTTTTGTACCTTACTTTTTTCATGTGAAAAATGGGAGATAGTAAGAGTAGCAATAACTTGAATTGGTTGAATCAGGCCTTATTCTCACCATTTTATATACAAGAGAATTTAGTTTTACAGCTTCTGTACAGCAAAAGAGACAACAGAGAAAACAAAAAAGAGATCCAACCATGTGGGAAAAAATTTTTGCCCTCCATATAAGTGGTAAAGGTCGGTAACAAAGATACAAAAAGAACTCACACAACTTAACAAAAACAAAGTGAAAAAGACAGTTAAAAAATGGGGAGAAGAATTAAAAAGACACTTCTCTAAAGAGGAAATACAAATGGCCAACAGGCACATGAAAAACTCTTCAACATTACTAGCACTCAGGGAAATGCAAATCAAAACCACAATGAGATACCACCTTACACTAGTAAGGATGACCCACATCCAAAAATGGGCAACAACAAGTGCTGACAGGAATGTGGAGCGATGGAACACTCTTACATTGCTGGTGGGAATGTAAACTGGTCCAACCTCTATGGAAAGCTTTGTGGAGGACCCTCAAATTAATGAAAATGGAACAAAACATTTGACCCAGCAATTGCTCTCTTGGGAATCTACCCAAAGGATACCTCAATGCTTGTACAAAGAGACTCCTGTGCTTGGATGTTTACTGCAGCACTATTTATAATTGCAAGGACATGGAAGCAATCAAAATGTCCCAAAACAGATAACTGGATGAAAAAGATATGGTACATATATACACAATGGATTATTACTCATCAATTAAAAATGACAAATTGGATGATTTTATAATAACATGGATGAACTTAGAAGAAACCATATTAGCAGAAACAAGTCAAAAAGAAAATGACAGAAACCAAATGGTTTCACTATTATTTGGGACATGGGAAAGATAAAAAACCATGAAGAAAAGTCAGAACAAGGTAACAACCAAATTAAAGTACACAACTCAGGGCTGGTAGGACAGGGTGGGGATGGTCAGGGAGGGTGAGGGAGGTGAACCCCAGAGATCACAAAGATGTGAAATTTATATATAAATAAATTAATTTAAAAAAAGAATTTACTTTTACAACAACCCTGTGAAGGAGGGACAATCATAATTCTTTTTCGATGAAAAGGAAATTGAATACAGAAGTAGTAGATGTTTCACCCAGATTCTCATAGATAATAACTGGTGGAGCTGGAATTCAAACTCATGCAATTGGATTCCAGAACTAGCACTTGGGGGCATGTCCCTGCCACAAAGGATTTAGTTGTGAAAGAGTAAGACATAAAAAAATGTCAAGTGCTTAACAGAGTCACTGAACCAAAGTCAGCATTCTCTAGATAGCAATTGTCCCTTTTTGCTAATTATTTTTGTCTGTGCCCAATACTGGGAAGTTGTTTGGAAGACTACAAATACTAGTTGAAGACTAAAAGGGACAGAACAAAAGAGGATAATAGAGTGAATACAGATTGAATAAGATAATAGAGTGAATTTTTGGGCGGTAGCATTTTTTATTGAGGTAACATTGGTTTACAGTGTCATTTGTGACAGGGGTTTAGGATCACCCCTTTCAAGTGTTGCTACAATACACCCACCACCAAGTCATCCACCAAGCAGTTTTAATGGAAGGGTGAATCCTGAGAAGGGAGGAAAAGATCTGAATAAATCCATTTTCTACATACTAAGGAACCAGAGACTTAGAGACTTTAAGATCTTTGATTAAGGTTGTTTGGGGGCAAAGTCTGTGGGGGCAGTGGCAGTTTTGCATACAGTATTGCTGAAAGATGGAGGAGGGTGCCTGACTGTGGGGGTACAATGCACCTCTGTTCTGAGCTTGTTATAGTATAGTTGTAGTTATAGTATGAGATTACCATGACAGAGGTGGCAATAAATAGAATTGATTCCAATCCCTGAGTCCTACCCCGCACCCCCACATGTTTTTATTCTCTATGTGTTTATTGGATACTGAAGGTATGTGAGGTCTTTGAATTTCTAGTAGGAAGATGAATGGAGGTTATTTCAGTAGGGGAGAGCAAACTACCACATCAAATAGATAAGATGATAAGGAATGACACTTTAGCAGAAGGCAGGGAAAATGCAATTCAGAATTATAGAGTCCTTCCCATATAGTAGGGAAAATATATGTTTAGGTCACAATGTAGTACATTGCTGAGAAGGTTGAGAGACTTGGGGGATGACATGTAGAAAATGTACAAAATAATTATTTCAAAACAGGATAAGAACATAGGAATAAAGAGATCTAACATTACATAAAATACCCAGAACTAGAAAGTATATTTTTTTGAAGAGCAGAAGAGAAGGTTAACTTGACAAAATCTAAGCACACAAAAGAAAAGTATTTTTTAAAAATAAGAAATAAGAGAGAAACTGTTTAATTGTCAGAGCTGGGATGGGATGACATTGAAATGATCTTTATGATCTTATATCATCTCTCCACTTTTCATGAGACCCTCCCATGGACATATATTTTATCAAAAGTTCAACTAGAGTAAGCTACTATAAGAGATAGATCTGCTTTAGAACAAGAGGATTTTTCCAGTTTAAATGTGTACTGAAGGATCTTGTTGAAATGCAGATTCTGATTCATTTAGTGATGGTGATAGGTTCTGATTCTTTTTCTCTGTGAGGGTATATTTTTGTGGGGGTATCTGTAATTCTGTGTTTCTGTGCAAACAGAGGAGTTGCAGGTCCATATATTTAATTTTGAGCAGTAAAGGTAAACTATCAGTAATTAAAACTGGGGAAAATTGGTGAGTATGTAAGGAGCTGTGTGCAAATGTGTGTGTGCGCATTTGTAGCAGAGAGAGGCAAAGTCAGAGAAAAGATAAAACTGAATTCCTTTTAGGGATGCTTTGGATTTTTAATGAGAGATATAACATAAATAGGAAAAAGGACAAGAAGAGAGAAAATATGGTAGCAATTGGACAGTGAGACCATCATCCCAAAGTGATTAGTGTCCTGGTGTTCATTCTTAGTAAACATCCTTCCAATATTCTTTCTTCTTTTTCTTTTTATGGCTGTGCATAAAAAGTATTTCTTGAAGTATTTTGTCCCTATATCCATCAAATTCCCACATCTTTTAGAGAAGGTTTCTTTTATCAGTTAAGATCTTCATTAAGTATTTCTTAACATATAGCTCTTTATTACTCTTTTCATACTTTTAGGTTCATTATTTTTCATGTTCAGGGTTGACTCATTTTGTTTTTTCCATCCTTTTTGACAGTTTGCTATGTAATAGGTGCACAGTGAATACTTGGAATGAATTTTGATGATTATGCAGTCTAGATTTTCTGATTCCCTAGTCTCTCAGGCCACCTATAATAGCAATAGGTTTGCAGTATCTATTCCCAGTGCCATCAGAAAATATTAATAGGATAAATTGAGTAGTAAAGGAGGAAGAAGCAATGAGTGTACATTGTCTAGTGTAAGTAATGTGATAGAAGAAAAACATTAATTTAGCCAAGATATGTAAGAAAAACTACCAGATAACAATTGGAATTGTGCCATTTTCTTTTTAACATTTATTTATACTCATTGATTACCTGTATGTATATATATTTTTTACATAATTGTATACCCTGGAGTTGTTCCATTACCATATCTCCCATGAACCTTCATCTTGATCTCTTGTGCTCACTTCATCTCCTCATTTTCACCCACCCTTCTTCTCCTTTTGCTGTGTGCTTTAGTTCTATTGTCAGTTTGTTAATTTTAACTTTTTCTTGCCCTTTTGTTTATTTTACCCATATCCTATATATAAATGTGAGTTTCTAGTTAAAATTAGTGAAATGTAAACCAAAACCACAATGAGATACCACCCTACACCAGTAAGCATAACCCATATACCATTTTCTAAGTAGCTGGTGTGAACCAAATATAGTCATATTTAATCTCATCTTATTAAGTTCTCACAAAATTGATAGTATATGGTAGATATTATGGTCCATAAATGGTAATAATTTGGTAAGTTGATGAGGAAGATTTAAGTCAGAAGTCAAGTATAGATTCATTGGACACTGAACTCTGTGACCCAGCTTCAATGCAATACCCAGTATCCATCATCTGCTCTCTCCAGCACCCTGAATCTCAGAAAAGCAGGAATGTTTATTTCATTTTCTGCTTATGTCCTCAGCATGCACCATATTTCTTCATATAATAGTAGTTGTTGAATAAATAATGTTCTAATCTGAAATTATGCATCCTTATACGTATTGTCATATAACCTATACTGAAAAGAAACTTGGCCAAAGAACATATTTTCTTGCCCAATATTGAGGTATATTTCTGAAAACTTTTATAGTAGTTTATGATAGTGTTTCTTAGTCATTTTTTTAAAGTTTTCAAAAGGAACTTTCATACACTGTTGGTGGGGATGTAGACTGACCCAATCCTTATAGAAAACAATGTGAAGGTTTCTCAAAATATTAAAAATAGATATACTCCTTAATCCAGCAATTCCACTCATAGGTATCTGTCTAGAGAAACAAAAACACTAATTCAACAACATTGTTGTATTCCTTTGTACTATTTTGCAGCTCTATTTACAATAGCTAATAGCAATATAGAGACAACCTATGTGCCCAATGACAGGTGAATGATTTAAGAAGAATGAAGACCACCAAAATAATAATTTAAGAATCCTGCACTCCTATGTTGTTACTGGAATAACAAGAAGTAGCTGAGAAAGAGGAAAAGGTGGGAAAAGTGTAAGATTAGATAAAGTCAAATTATAAGAATAATTTATTATTTAGATTTCTTTAGAGAAGGGAGAAGAGAGGAGGCGGACACATTTGTGAATTCACATTGGTTGTTATTGGCTAGCAGAAAAAAAAAAGTCTGAAGGTAAGTATCAGAAGAAAAATTCAAAGATAATAATCCTTATGGGAAAGATAGGTTCTGGTACAGTCATATATGTGCTTATTTGAATTGGGGGGTTGACCATTGCTATAGGAAAGCTTCTGGAAAACTTTTTACCAACAGACTTGGTATAAGAGCCATCAGTTATTTAGTTTAAGAATGAAGGGTAAACCATGACATCAAGAACTGGACTTTTAATGTATTTTTTTCTGGGAATATGATTTTAGAACCTTTTATAGTAGTAACCAGTAGAATGACTCACAGTCAAATACAAAATTGGGCAATAAAACTGAGACCTCTTAGACATTTGAAAACAAATAACAAAATCCACAAAAGCAAGGAGCATTTGATTGCCTTGTAAAGCTGAGTTAAAAGAAAACATTTCACAAAATGGAGCTTTCGCTTAATTTAAGATCATATAAGCACACAGATTATCTTCCCATATCATCAATCATGCAAAAAACGATATTAGACATGCTATATGAAATGTCTGTATGGTCTTTCTAACCATTATCCATTTTATTCTGACTTCTTATTAACTAAATCTGCATTTTCCGAGAGGCAATGTACCCTGCTCTATGAACTGAATCAGCCTTGGTCTAAGTTAACCATAAAGCTCCCTTTCCCTTTTTCTTGATTTCACTTTCCAAGACACTTTCACTTTTTAGCCAGAGGGATAATGTGACCCAGTTCTGACCAATGACCTGTCACTAGGAAGTCTGCAAGGGAGCATTTATGAGTTATTTCCCTGTTTAGATAAATCCTTAAGGATTTATAAAAGGAAATTTGTTTTTCTTATTCAATTTTTCCTGCTAAGTATATTGGTGTGATGACATGTTGACTGGATTTGTACTGGCCTACTTGTGATCTTGAGATGAAAATCAAGAAGATAAAAAGTTTATATTTTGAAGTTGATGGAGCTTAACTTTATAAAATGCCTGTATTGCTTGGAGCCTACATTTTAGAAGATATTGTTGAGCTGCCAGCCCATCCCATACATGGTCATGCATAATATATAGTAGGTTTGATGATGCAGTGAGAAATAGAACATGGAAATAACTAACTGGGCAGCAAGAATTTTCTTATCTGATAGTAGTATAGATCATTCATACTGAGATAATTCTCTTCAACAAAAACAGTATTAAAGGAGGGAAAAGGCAGTTTTGACCTCCTTTGGATATATGGATTTCTTGTATTTGTTAGCAGGTAGACTGAGGGACACCCTGAGACCCCAAACCTGAGTTCTGTGTTCTGCCACATAAAGACAAACATACTTTTTTTTTTTTGAGACTAGGTCTTGCTATTTTTGCCTGTGGAACTGCAGGCTCTCATTGCCCCCCGGGGTACCACGGACTCAAGCAATCCCCAGCTTCAGCTTCCCAGGTAGCTGGGATGACAGGCGCACGCCACCACGCCCAGCTATTTTTTTGGAACTAGGTCTAGCTACAGGCCCCAGGTGGGACTTGAACTGTGATCCCTAGCCCGGGCCGCTTCATAGGCTGAAGCTTACAGGCATGAGCCACGGTGCCTGGCCTAAGACAAACATACTCTTAATGCACAAGACCTTCACCAGACAAGAACTTTAATAGAATTAGTTCATAATCTAGAAAAGAGAAAGAATATAGTTTCCAAATGAAGCAGCTGAAGTTACCCACCCTCCTGGGTAAGTGCCCCACCAGAGAGTGTTGACCCCAAACAGGACCACTGAGGTATAAGAACTTGCCACAGTCTATAGTACCTTCTTGTGGAAACCCATGGGAAAGGGGCAGAAGGGGTCAGGCAAGTCTGAAAGAAAAAGAGCAAAATCAAAATATAAGTCAACATAAAGGTTGCCATTGTCAGTCTCCCCACAGGTTTCTCAGCCACATCTCTATCAAGTGTCTCCTTCCATGTTTCCCAATCTCTGGTACAAGTCCCAGGCCAAGAAAGCACAGGTTTTTCTTCAAAAGTCTCTCTGTTCCACATGTCTTCTCTGGGTCTTCTTTCCCAGCCCTCTGTCTCAAGTCCTTTTTAGCTTCCCATTATTGCTCATATCCACCTTTACATAGGTGGGACAGGGATCATGGAACCTCCCCTTTCTATGGGGATTTACAATACTTTATACTAAAATTATCCAATATAAGAGGTATCAGAGAATCACTAACTTGTCTTTCTAAGCTCATAAAAATATTTTTTTTTATTTTCTGCCAATTTTGCAGTGAAAGAAGCAATACAATAAAACCAATTTAACCAATTTCAAATTGTTGAAATCAACTTTTATTGTTTTTTAAAACTGTATTTTTTTTAAGTTAAGATAATGTTAGTGATAACATGGTGTATGATTTAGAGGTACAGGAAAATCCCTCTTTAGGTATGTGTTTTTACACTATAGCCACCACCAAGATACCATAATCCATGGTAATACCAATCTTTGAATTCATACTAAGTCTTTGTGATCATTAAATACTCAAGAACTGGGTCCTCTCTTACTTGTAGCTTACAGCAATCCTACTCTGAATTTTTTTTATGGTGGAAAACATTATGTTTAGACTTGACCAGCTGGACTCAGGTTAGATGATCCCAGTTTTGTTGGTAACATTCAAAGCATCATAGTCAGGAAGCAGTGGAACATATGCTTTTTTCTTTCCACCAGGTCTGTTCAGAATGTTGACCCTGGTTGGGTCAGTATTTTAGAGCTTATTCACAACCTGTTTGATTTGATACTTGTGACCTTGATATCCACCATGAATGTAAGTGTGTTATTGTCTTCTCTCTTCTTCAAGGCTGACTTGGTCAGAGGGAACTTGATGGCATAGTGGTCAAGCTTGTTTCTCCTGGGAGTGCTCTTCCCAGAATATTTGGATTGCCTTTGAAATTTTAGTGTCTTGGACCTCTGAAAGGTGGGTGACATGAAAATTTTCCTCTATTGGGTGCTGAGAACACCTTTCAGCACTGCTTTCTTGGCCTTCAAATATTTTGCTTTTATAAAACCTCCTCCCTCTTCCTTCCTTCCTCCTCTTTCTCTCTCCCCTCATACTCCTCCACCTTCTTCCAGTTCATAGCCCAGAGAAATAAGTCTGTACTGTTCTCTATGCAGGGAACATCTTGATTAAATATGGAGTATGCCTCAGACATAAGGCAACCCAAGTTAAAGAGGTGACCTGGAAAAAAAATATACAACCAGCTGGACATTGTCTAGCCTCCAAGGATGGGAAAAAGAGTGGAAACCAGAGAGTGATGCCTTAAGAAGTAGAGGTAGAGGACTGAGAGGTGAGAGGAGAAAGAGAGAGAGAGAGTAGCTAGGCTGAGAGTCACATTCACTGTAGCTTTTTATTCCTTTGAATGTATTTACTTTTTGTCATTAAATTATTTTACTTAACCATATGAGAGTAAAGTAGTAAGCTATACAAATCTGCCAGTACAAATAAAGCTTTGTATTAAAAACAAAATGAAACCATCTTTTCCTTAGAGATATATATTAGACATTCTATATCTTGAATTAATTGTTCAAGAGAGAACATTTTCTTAGCTATTTATTTATTTATTTATTTATTTATTTATTTATTTATTTATTTATTTATTTATTTATTTATTTATTTATTTATTTACTTTTAACTCAAGAAAGTATTTTAGGATAAAACTCCAAAGAGTCTTAACAGAGAAATGACTAATGAATTATAAACAACTCATGAATTATAAAGAAAAAAGGATTTTTACTTTAAAAAGTATCTTATGCAATTTGGTGATCTTAATTATCATGTAAATAATTCACAATGGCAAAATAACTACAATAAGAAAATTTTTGGTCAGTGTGAGCCTTCCTTATATATGCAACTTAAATAATATGTGATCTAATTCTTGAAAGTTGAATTTAAGGTCCTGAAATAATACTATACTCAGCATAAATTTGTTGTCTACTTTTCAGGTGTCTCTACTTTCAATTTCCATAAGTATTTTTGTTATTTGATATTCTTATTATCTTGCTTCTGTTCATGCTTTGGCAGGAATTAGACTGCAAACTTTCTGCATTTGCTTTTCTTCCATCATTATTTGCAACTTTGCAACCCATCTACTCTCTTCACCAGAGTGGGCAGAAGAATACCAAAATGACAGGAATGTGACTTGTCACTTTCAGACAGAGTTGAAATTACATAGAAATGCTCCAATAAAATTGAATTAACTAAATATTATTGAGACAGTTAACAATCAAAGAAACAAAAACACTATTTTGTTATCAAATTTTATTGGCTCTGCCTATATGGTACTGTAGTGTCAAACAGAGGAATATATGCTTTAACAATTGCCCAAAGAGACAAGAGGACAGATAAAAAACCAGATATGGAAAAGGGTCCTTGAAGGTAGGGAATTTCAGGTTGATCTCTGAATAATGTATTCACATTTGAGGTTGAAGGCTGATAGGAGGATGTTGCATGGAGAAAACAGACTTAGTAAATATCTGGGAGCAGAGAAGCACAGGCACAAGTATGTTTTGTTTCATAAAATTTAAAGATTCTATTGAAGATACAATACAATGCACTGACATGTGTAGTGTGACGTGAGATATATGAAAAGCAGAAGAACTCTGTTACTTTTAGCTCGCAAAGAGAAAAGTCTACCCCTGGAGGTCACACAAAGTATTGAGTCTGGAGAATGGGTAACAGCAGCATGCTGGAGCTCTAGATGTCATTGGTGTATGGCTAGGGAGTGGGAGTCTTTTATAGGCTTCCTGGAAATTGGCTGAGGTGAATAATTACATGGCTCTGGAGTAAAGAGGCTATTCCTAGCTATTTAATACCTACCTAGGAATTTGGGAGCTTTATAATGTGGGCCAGTTGGAGTGTATGTTTAGATGCCCTGGAGCATGGGAACCTGATAGGGAAAGTATTTGTCATGGAGCTTAGTAAATTGCCCAAGAGGGGAAATTGAGATATTTTAGACATGATTTCCATACTGTGTAAAGACACTTGTGAAATATGTTAGTTGGGAAAATAATAACCCTAAAGAATATTATTTGATCAAGGAAGAGAGTAAATGTGTGCAGTAATGTAACACATTCTAGATATTTTAGAATGACTATTTTATACATAAGAGATAAGATAAAATTGTGGGGAGAAAAATTCTTCTTGAAAGTCTCAAAATTTCCGACTCCTGAATGCCAAAATAATTATATTTGTCAAACGAAAAAAGTGTTCACATACTTTCAGTGACCTTATTTGAAAACTAGCATGTTACAGTTCATTGAGCATCCTACTTTCCAGATACAGTTGTGAAATAATAATTAGTTTCCACAAAAGCATAGAGAAATTTTGGAAAGTCTGGAAACTATTGATTCATGCTAATATTTATTCTAAGGAAAGGAAGTACAAATTTAATCAACTAGCTGTGTATGTAACAGTACACTACTCAGACCTAGGACCAAGAAATGATCATTCCCTCAACTGTTAGAGTGTTGGCCAGGAAAGTTCACAATTGGGTCCCCCCACTCCCCGACAGATTTGTCTTTGACTTAACGGAGTTGCTCACCCAAAGTTGGTTCCCACCCCAGAGAGTTTCCTCCAATAGGTGACTGAAGAAAGGCTACAAAGACTTGCTCCCTCTGCTGCATTAGGGGTTGTGATAGTTAATTTTATGCGCCAACTTGACTCAACCATGGGGTGATCTGATAACTGATTAAAAATTATTCCCGGTTATGTCTGTAAGGGTGTTTCTGAAAAAGATTTATTTGAATTGTTGAACTGACACCCACCCCACTGTGGGTATCATCTAATCTATTTGAGTCTGACTAGAACAAAAGGCAGAGGAAGGGAAAATTCTATTGATCTGGAACTTCAGTCTTGCTCTTGGACTGGAATCTAATAATATCAATTCTCCTGACTCTTGGGTCTTTGGACTTAGTCCAGAACTACACCACCAGCTTTCCTGGGCCTCCAGCTTGCAGATGACAGATTGAGGTGGAGAGCAGCCTACATAATCATGTGAGCTAATTCTTCTTATAGCAAATCAGTCTTGCTCTTCCTCCTCCTCTCCTTTCTCCACTTTTTTCTTTCTCTCTCCTCTTACCAGTGGTAGAAAATACACGTGTGCATATCTTTTGCTGGAGAACCCTAACACTAGACACAACTATGAAGAACCAGCCTAGTTCTAGTGCTCCTAACAAAATGATTTAAAGCCTCTGTCAATTTCATCCTCTTTCACTGCTCCTTTTAGTTTCTCTGCCTCTGCTTAGTCCTCTTCCTTAAATCCTCAATAGGTCAAAACACCCAGGAGCGCTCCCTAGTAAAAATCTTTATATTCTGATCTCTGTCACACAGTCTGTTTCTTGGAGAATCCAGGTATTACAATACCTATACCTATACTAAGCAATTCCAAAAGGAATATATATATTTCTTCATAGGATTCCAAACTTTTATTTCAAGTTGAAAAGAGCTGTGAAAGAAAATAAATGCATAGGTTATTCAAAAAATTTTATCCTTTGGAAAACATGCAATGTTATTTCATTTATTTCAAACCACAGAAAAGATCAAAGACATCCTGATTATTTGTATCCTGCCTATATAACTTTAATACTAAAGATTGATCAACATATTACAAAAAAGAAGCTTTTCTTTCCTTTATGGATATAGACATATAAATTCTGTATAGCATATAACAATTGATTCCAGTGTATTATGAGAACAGTATAATATGACCTACTAGAGTTTATTATAAGACCATAAGGATAGTTCAATATTAGGAAGTCTATCAATGTAATTTATTACATCAACAAATTAAATGAAGTAATCAATGATAATATCAATAAATTCCTGAAAGACATTATAAAGTTAACAGCCATTCCTAATAAAATTCAAAGTAATTTAGAAATAAAGGCAACTATTTAAAGATGATAGATTCTTTTTATCAAGGCCCAATTACAAACTTTATAATAAACCTTGGAGTACTAAAACTATTTCCATTCAAAAACAGAGCTCATTTCTAATTAAATGTAATATTTAGTTGAACCACTCATCTCTTTTACCCCCACTGGTTTAGCACACATCTCCAACATGATTGCAGGGATGTGTTTAAGCATCCTCTTTCTTCCATTAGATTGAGACACTCTATAGACAGGTGTAGGCCTTGCAAGTTTTTGCATCCTTTGTCTCTGACACAGTTTCTGGCATTTCCTGAGAGCATGGGCAATTGAATGAATGTGATATTGGAATTTTGTACTTTGTGAAAGACCATTTTTCTCTTCCCCTCAAGAGAATTATGTCAGTTTAATTAACATATGAGATACTGACCATATTATGAGTTTAAGATAAAAAGCTGTTTTTCAAAAAGTCCTAACAAAGAATTATATTTGAATGAGAAGCAGAGACAGATAAATTCTTTTTAACTTTTTATTATGTTGTCTTTCCTTGAGATTTTAAAAAGCTCACATAGTTTCATCATGATCACTTTGGAAATTACTTCCATGACGGTTCTGGGGTTTATTCATCATACTTACAAACTGAGTTGTGTACTGCTTGGAAATGCAGTAGTACAAGTCACTTAGCTTAAGTTAATATGACTTAAAAATCATAAAAAGATTGAAAACAAACAGATAAAAACCTAAAACTACCTAAGAAATGCTACTGTAAAGGGAATTTCACATGATTCCTACCTTCTAAAACCAAATATTCTTTTAATATTTTTTTCTATTAAAATTGCTATTTAGACATGAGGACCTTTACATATTTCACTTCTCTGGAACTTGGATTTATTTCAGTTAGTATTAGCAGAGCAGGTTTTATGCCTGTGCTTGCTGCTACCTATTTAGAAGTTAATGCCTCCTGCTTCTGTGTCTTTCTCTTAAGAGGTAGTAGATTTACCTTGAAATGAAAACTAGGGATTGGATGTTCATCTTCTGGAAGGTTGCTAACCACCAAGTAAAGTTACTCATTTATTTAATTAACAAATGTTTACGAAACTCATGAACTAGAGTGGATATAGAATGAAGACAGCATAGAGCTCACAAAGCAATTTACAATCTGGCTCTGTACTTCTTGGCCCCTTTTTTTCCTACCTATGTGGTCCAGTGTCTTTTGGAGGTAACAAGGAATCAAAAAACCAAGCTCACACCTACAATGTGACTTATTTATTACTCTAAATGGCAACTTAAAGAAATAAACAATAAACACTAACTTTTCTTTTTTCTCTCTCCATCTATCTGCCTACCTACCTCTTGTCTATCTATCTATCTATCTATCTATCTATCTATCTATCTATCTATCTATCTATCTATCTATCTATCTATCTATCTATCTATCTATCTATCTATCTATCATCTATCTCTCTATCTCTCTATTTGTCTATCTATCTATCTGTCTGTCATCTATCTATCTTTATCATCACCATCATCTTTCTATCTATCATTCATCCAACTTTATAGTCTGTTTAGCTCTAATCTCATCATTTCTCCTCCACAGAGATCCCTGATTTTCCCTGAGGAATTCACCTCCTTTGATGACCAGTCCATGAGGTTGAATGATATAGAATAGGACCTGGCCTACAGGTATGGCCAGTAAGAGGAATTTCTAGTATTTCAACTGGTTGCCAAATTGGTAGCTTAATCAAGGAGCTAATGGTGACCACTTTGTTATCACAAGTGAATATGAAATATCACAAGAGTGTATGAAAGTGAAGCTTTGCACAGAGAAAAAGGAACTGAATGTTTTTGTAAGATGTGTTTTCAATGACACCATTTCAATATTTGAATTAAATAAGGCTTGTTACTAGAGCTTTTCAGTTACACAAATTAATCTATTCTCTTAAAAAATTAGTTTGAGGATGACTTCTCTCACCTACAGTTATAATGTATAACCAATAAATCCGTATTACTGCTAATGTTATAAAACAAATTCTATCTGTGATTTAAAAAATGTGTACTACAAATGTACCTATTGCAGTCCAGGGGATCATAAAAAGGTTTACTGGAAAATGCATGTAGATAGTTTCCAAATGGAAGTTATGCTGAGAGGGAAAGTAGAATAATTTCAGCAAAGGAAAAGACATATTGGAAAACTGAGGGTTGAGTGTGAGAGAGAGAGTGCCTCTTGCTTGAAGAATTAAAAGATGTCTCCTCTTATTGGCTCACAGAATGCAAGGGGCAGAGGCAGAAAGACCACTGAGACATGTGTTGTAAAGGTTTCACGTGGTCAAACAATGTTGAACTTTGCCCACCAAGCAAGGGGAAAGGTCTTGACTGGGGTCATGGCAAGATCCAAATTCAATCTTAGAGGTATCTCTCTGGAAAACTGGTTGAAGAGGACAAAGATAGGACATCAATTAATGTGACATTATGGTGGTCTTTTCTCAAAGTGACAGTGGAACAGAAAGAGTTAAAGGGTTTAGAAAGTTAGGAACCAGAGGCTTTGGAGACAGACTAGGGATAGGGAAGGAGAAGTTAAGGAAGAAGATGTAGCCATAGGCACTGGCTGACAGTGGGCTTAAGAGGAAACTTTGCAGGAGGAAAATGTTTTGGGAGAAGAGGAATAATGCTGGAAAACAAGGCATGTATTTGGTGTTTCTGGGGGCAAAGTGGAATATTCTTGTTTGTATGTTAGGAAGGTGCATTGTGCTGGGCATGCTCCTTTGGGAGATGTGGACATAATAGAAGCTATGATTTAGATGATATATTTTGGAGTCAATGTGCTAGGTAAGGACAAAAGAGGATCTTGGAGCAGAATCCTGAGAAAGCAGCATTCAGGGAATAAGCAAGGAAGAACTGACCCCAAAATAGAACCCAGAAAGACTTTATCAGATGGATAGGAGACAAAAGAGAATTTTGGCACTTCAGTGGCCTAAACTAGGGCATATGTCAAGGGAAGGTGGTGAAGAGTTGAATATGTGGCTTAGGGTAAGAAATTAGAGAAAATTACTGTGATGCTTGTCTTTAAAAGGTGGAACCAGAGAACTTATTATGGAGAGAAATGCTTGTCTTAGGGGAAAAATAAATTTTTACAAACACTTGATAATGAAACCATCCATCCCAAGACTTCTAATGAAGGGAAAATTGATCTTTAGAATTGAAGGAAAATTTATAGGTTTTAGAGAAACTTCAAAAGGAGAAGATGAGGAAAGGAGATAAAAGAGAAAAAACCAGGGAGATAATAGTGTTATGAGCATGTTCATGAACCTTCACACGTTTCATGAAATTTTATAATTGTGTGTTTGATTATAGAAACTATAATTATTATATGAAACTGAAAGAGAGACTAAACTGTACTTTCGAAAAGTATGATAAAGAACAGAGAGAGCAGTTGAGAAAACTAAAGCAAAGGATTCAGAGGAGGCTTAGAGACCTCAGGTGGCAAAGTCAGATGAAGGGAGGCTAGATCATCTGGGTTTAAGTCTGAGCCTTCCACTTATCAGCTATGGGACTGCCCTGAACCTCAGTTTCCTTATTTGCACAAATGAGGACATTAGTACTTCCTAATAACAATGGGATTATTGTCAATAACTGCATGAGTAACTGAGTAACTACATGTGCTTGGTACATGTAAGTTCTTAATGGACACTGGCTGTTTTCACAAAACTCTTTCAAAGGACTTTGGGTTTTCATGGACAATGGGATTAGGGAAGATTAAGGTAATTCCTCTAGTTCTCAAGGTCAGGGGAAGTTCACATATAAGACTTCATTATTTAAGAGTAGGGTTGAAAGTTATCTATGAGACTTAGCTTCAATTATGGTACTACTGATCCAGGAGAGAGCAGTTTTCATGAAGTAGAGTGAACTGGACCTTAATAGCAGTGTTCATTCAGAAGTGAATGACTAGGCAGTACTCATTTTTAAAGACTAGTTAGAAAAAGGAATATTACTCATCAATTAAAAATGACAAATTTGATGATTTTATGAAAACATGGATTTACCTAAAAGAAATCATATTAGCAGGAAAAAGTCAGAAAGAAAAAAGAATCCAAATGGTTTCACTATTATATGGGACATAGGAAAAACAAACAAAAGGCCAGGAGGAAAAGTCAAAATAAGCTAAAAAACTAACTGAAGTTCACAAATTGGGAACAGGGGGGGGGGGAGCCCTGGGGATTACAAAGATGTGAAATAACTACCTATATAATAAAGTCTTTATTAAAAAAAAAAAAAGAAGAAAGAAAGAAAAAGGGGTGAGAAGGATTGGAGAAAACCAAGGAGGATTTGAGCAAATTTCAATGCTGGTGGCATGGAAATTTATTTCAGGATCTCAGAAGCTACCTTTCCATCCACCCATGTTAGTATAATGGTCTAATAAAAGTAATAGCTTGCTGTACAAAATTTGCCTTCTTTATCATTCTATTATCATTTAATTTTTAAAAATACAGTCAAAACATCAAAAGGTATAAATTGTTGAAAGTTTAAGTTTGAATCATGATTTAAAGAGACATTAATTTACCATATTTCTGAAGCAAGACCTAATATGTGTCATACGGTCCCTCATATTTTCTTCCCAAATGGAGAGGAAACATCTTACTGGCATATCATCACTCTTACATAGCTGGAGGCATCATCAAAAATTGAGAAAATTACTTTTAACAGGAATAAATGAATTTTGAGTACTAGGCTCCCACCTCTTGCAGCAGGGCAAACAAGGTTAATAAGGCAGGGTGACTCTTGGCTGGAGGAGTGCACATATGTCACTCTTAATTGGAGGTTTCACCCTTGTTCCCCTGCCAAAGAACTTTCTACTTGTGACTTGAGATAAATGAGCAAGTCAGGGGACTGCTTGCATCTCCAAGATGAACTATTAGGCTAGTCCTTTGAAATTGTAAAGGGGATGGTGGTGATTAAAGATACATTTTAGTTTACAACTTACTGTAAAAGATGGTAGGAAGTTTCAGAGAAGCCCACCCGGAAACGTTGTATCTTGTGTTGTTTTTCTTCATAATGTTTCTAAAGTAAGCTGGATTGGAAGACACATCATAAAGAGAATTGTACTGTTTGAAGAGGAACATCAGTATATTTTGGAGAAAAAGAAAGGAAGAAAGGGAAGCCTTGAAACATAAGTTATAGGTACATATTCTCTCTGCAATAGTCATTTACTCCTTCAAAAATCTGCTTTAGAAATTTTTGCTTTAAAAAAGTTCTTGTTTTAATAACTCTAAATTGAGCTTCTTGGTATAGTAACAGAAATATTTTGATGGAGAATGAAGGGTTTGAAGGTATAGGTCTTGCCTATTCTCTGCTACTAATTGGTGACTTAGAGCAAGACTTAATAACCTCTCTAGTCCTCATTTTCTCTCATATATAAAGTGGTATAAAGAAATAGTCAGTGCTATGATGAGATTCTGAGTATTTGGAAGGATGGGTAAAAGAATGTGTGCCTATAATAAGAAAGATCAAAAGATAACCGCTTCCTGTTTATTTTGCTTTGAGAATAATATTTTCAATTTGATTATATGAGGAGAGAAAAAAATTGGGTGTGAACCTCAGACATCTTGAGTTGGCATGTGTGGACAATAATACTCTTATATAAAATTTTAGATAAATACTTATTATATACTTGCTTTCACCCCAAATATTTGGTTTTCAATTTTTTAATCTTTTGGAATGCTGGAAATTACTTTTGGCATTTTCATCATTCCTGGGATTCAGCTTTATGCTATTTGAAACAGAAATGGTTTCAGCCTCAAAATAACACAGTTCCTGCTAATCAACTCAAGATCTTCCAAGTCACACAGACTATTGGAAGCTAGGACCTGTTTTTCTGGACAGGGGATATATTTGTTCAGTCCATAAGATTGAAATCAAACTTAGATATTATTTTCCATGTCTGAGTCTTTGGAAAGTAAATGAAGAATACCTTGATGGCAGAAGATGTTTTGTGAATAGAAAACTCTATAAACATTTTTCTAGGAACCGCATTTTGTCCTATGAATAGACTAGGTAGGTCATAGGTATATTTTCATGAACTTGTGTGTACTGCGTGCACACATTTAGTACTCAATAAAGCTTATGGAATAAATGAATGAATATACACACATAGGATATTTAAAAGAGACTGTGAAATCTATCATTAGAAATCTTCCTAATTAAAATTTAATTTGCTATCAATTTTGATCTATTATGTATATGAAAGGATTGACAGTTAATGAATTCCAGAGTAGATTCTTCTGAACTCTTCTTGAAATAGTCCTACTAACTTTGAAAGACTTCTAATGGCATCTGACTTTGTTTTAAAAAAAAATCAAGAAATAAGAGAATGAGACTGTCTCCTTATCCAGACATCTACGAGCCAGTCAGAGAATGATTTAATCTGAGAATAGCATCACAAATTAAGTGGACCCTCGGAGATGTTCTTAATTCCATAAGAATTTTTGAGTTTCCATTTGAATTGTGGCTCCACTTTAATTGCAAGAGAGAGAGCTGGAAAGGAATAATGTTGCCTGAAAAAGGGTCTGATCACTTTTCACACTATGAGAGCACACTCACTTAGCTGAGTAGGAAAATGTAGACTATTTTTGGCTCCTGCTTAAAAATAAGAGTGGAGACATTCCTATCTGTGTCCCATAGACTGCAACCTAGCAATAATATACAGTTAATCTGTGTATTACTGTAAGGAAAGCGACACAAACTTGGGAGGAGGTCATATTTAATGTGTGCATAAACTCACAAATCTACAAGTGAATTTTGGGACATCAAACTGATTTGCATTTTATTTGATTTTTTTTCAGCTAATCTTCACTTTGATGAGGAATGACAGATTGAGCCGCAGATTTTTACTTCATCTTGGCTCCTTACACTCTGATCCTTGCCCTCTGGGTCTAGCTGACAGTGGGGGGGGGGGCCTAGGCTGATCATCAGGACTAATCAGGCCCAGTCACAGCATTTACCATGGGGGCAAGGTGTCTTTCCTGCTGCCCTCTCTCAGCATGGTAGAAGGTAGATATAAAGTGGTGAGATTAAGATGATGGTCCTCGGGGAACAAGTGGTGGTAGAACCCCAGGGAATATAATGATATAAAAATATAAATGTGTGTGTAATTAAATAAAAAAAATGGTGCGTCTGTGCACAGTCTTTAAAGGCATCTTGGACAAATGATTTCATTTTTCTTTGATTTCTTTATCTCTATATGGGGATAACATTTTCACATAAAGACTAGAGACATGTGGAATGATATATAGGTTTATTCAAAGCTGGTTTGAGGGATTATCCCATGTTGGCTGGTGCAGACTCATTTAAACTGCTGCCTGCACCACAGCTGTGAGAAAGCAGCTGTGAATTTTACTGGATTGGTGACTGCTTCCTACCAGCAGGGGGCGGGTGCATCCTCCTACAGGCAGCTGAGGTTCTTCATCAGGCATTGGGCAGGTGGCTTTCACAGAAATTGTAAAGAGCTGTCAGCTGAACTCACATGACCTGTTTGTATACTATATGCTTTATGTGACCCCCTAGGACACTCTGTACTCTGCAGGGCCAGCACCCTTTCACTTGGCCCAAAGTGTCTCCAACCTCACATGAACACAGAAAGGGCCCTTGAGAGAAAGTTTTGAAATCACACTCTACATTTGTTTTCCTGATGTGCCTTACCAATTTATGTTTATGATGTTTATCCCAAACCCTTAGCATATCAGGCTTTTGCAATAATTAAATGAGTCAATAAGACGCATTGAAGATAGTGCAAGATGTTCTTAGCTTTCAGATGGGCATAATCTCCAATTGAAAAGACCATAGTGAGATAACAGATGTGAAAACCATATGTAAACTGTAAAGGATGTGAACATATAAATTATCCTGACTAGTTGCTATATTTTGAACCCAAATACCTTCTTCTGCTACCCTGGTGCATAAAGGAAATGGAGATCCTACCAGTTTTACCAGAGAAAGAAATTAGGTGCATAGAGGAGTGAAGGTAGTAAGGCTTTTGATTTGATTGATTTTCCTCCAACTATTAACATCTTTATTTCTAAAAGCATCTACATGAGTTGAAAGAATTAGACTTGTCTTATATATGAGGATGGCAGATGCTTTTTTTTTCTCTGTTTTAGTCACTACCCAAAATCACATCTGTGCCTTTCCACGTAAAGTTGCTAAAAAACCAGTTCTTTTTTCCTCACACTTTCAGATGGATAAATGCATCTTTAATGCTCTGACACAATCTCAATATAAATATGAGAAGGATAAATTCCTGTTAAAAATATCACCAGGTTGTTATAGCCTAGAATAAGAAATGATATGTCAATAAGCCTGAAACATGAATCTGATTATTTCAAATAGTGTGTATATGAGGGTTTTACTGTGAATGTAACAGCCAGAAAAATATTCAGTTGACTAAAATTACCCCTTGAATGATACCTCCAGATGCCTGAGATCCAGCCTTGATTCCCATCCCTTCCTCAGCCTTCTCATCACGTCTCCTCATTTCCATTTTCAATATATCTTAAAACCATTCACTTCTCTCAATTACTCACTTCTGTTTCAGCCTTAGTCAATATGATCTTCAGGTTTGTCTCTCATTTTATATATTTGCCTAAGTTCAACTAATAATCTACTAACATGAATTGAATCATGTCTCTTTCTGTCTCTTTCTGCCATCGGTGTCCTTTCATACTCAGAGTAAAGCACAAACTCTTTAAAATGACCTGCAAAGACCTATATGAACTCATGAAATTCTCCCTCCCTATTCAGGAAAATACCACTGCACTGACTTTTGGTTTTTCTTTAGCTCCTGAAAAGTGCTAGGCATTCAGAGCATTTGTATATGCTGATCTTCCTCACAGGACCAGTCCCCTCTTTACCCTAGATTATATTTATTCCCCTGCTGGTCTCAGCTCAAATGCCTTCTCTGACATATGAATGGGCATATAGATGTTTCCCCCTCTATTCTCTCTCAGAGCACTCGGAACTTTTCATAGAATACACTAATATTAGAGTATGTAAGTGCATCTGCATTTGTTAGCACATTTATTTGCTAGCATTCTTTCTTAGTGGACAGACCTAGGAGGACAAAGACCATGTCTATTTTTTTCTGTCCACTAATGAGCACAGTGCCTGACGCATTGTAGCAGGTGATCAAGAATCTTTGATAAATGAATAAATATTCATGTCATATAGGTTGTCAAGGTATGTTCCAAAAGACAAGCAGACTCAGGTATTTCCACTGAGCTGATTGTTTATGCAGGGTGTATACAGAAGACAGCTAACTGAAACCTATTGGGAACCCTGGTTGTAACTCTGTCAGACTTTAAACAAGTTACTAAACACCTCTGAAACTATTTTTATCATAGGTAGATAGAGAAAAAGAAAGAGGGTTGTGGGGATCATGTGAGAGAATCACTGTATTAGTGCTTTGGAACCTTAAAATATTTATACAAATTTACACTGTTGCCTTTATGAAATGGAAAATTGTGTCTAAAAGCAGAACAAAAAAGGGAAGAAGGCAGGCGAACTAGAACAAGAGACAGATGAATGACAGCCAAGAGGTCACTGGCAAATGGATGCAGTAGCCTGGAATTTATTGTCCACCCTTTTAAATTCAAGTACTTGAGAAGAACCAATACAATCAGAATAATCAGAAAGCTTTTATAATACATAGATTTTTAGACTGCTTACAACTTTGGCAAATTTCCTAGCAAATGATTCCCACTTGATTGAGAACAGATGTTATCTGTATTTTTAAACTTCTTAGATCTTCATGATTTTTAATATTGCATCAACATTCAGTACTTACTTTTGTCCTGCATTATTTCCTACCTTCCTCAATTTTCCTTTCCTTTTGTAAATTCTATGCTAATTTCTAAGCCTGTATGAATTCTTTTATGATGTTAATGATTTCCTTTCTTATGCCTATTTAATATGCTTAATTTTGAAATTCTCAATTCATCAGATAATTTAAGGAAAATGTATAAAACATCCATTATAATCTATCTCACTGAATTTACTATAGATGATTTTAACTCAAAAGGTATCAGTAAAAGCCTTATCTACAAGAAGTGACACCATTTAATAGTGACACCTTTTGACTACGGCTTTTACAGTGATTTTTATGTGGTGACTTGTAGCTGGTCTGAGGTATGTTGTAACTTAAGTATGATGGAGGAACTTCATCTTTATCTCATCTTTGATTTCCAAGTGAAGAAAAGTCAAAGTGAATATAACACTTTAATTGGCTGTCATTTTTGTAATGGATTTCATTAAATATGAATTAGAATTCTTTAAAGAAAATATATATTTGACATTTAGGAAGTACTTATGAATTCATTGATCCTATTATTCAATAAACTACTTATAATATGCCAGCATTATTCTAGGAGCTAGATATTAAAATAACACAAATAAGTTGACCTTTGACCATTTTTTACTTTCTAATTCATTTGTGTCTTTGACTTGGATTTCAGTCAAGTAAAATTCATAAGATTCACAATTGGCATGAAGGTTCTTTATAGCCTAGTCCTTTAAAAGATATTTGTTGGTTAATTCCCATTGCTGTTTTGTAAAATCTGGATTATCACCACATACACATATTTACTCGAATTCACTTTAATTTTCTAAAAATAAGAATGACCTATAGTACCTTGTTCACATGCTTTATTAGTCAGGATATTGGTTTGGCTCCTGTAACAGAAACTATTATAACAATAATTTAAAACATGTCGTGTTTATTTCTTTCATATGTAAAATTCCAGATTGGCTGGTAATCTGGGGGAAAGCCTGAATGAAGTTATCCAAGGACCTTGTTAGTGTAGGTAGCATCCTCTAAGTTTTTGTTATTATCTGCAACGTGGTCTTGCCACCATGTCTGTACCAGAAGGAAGGAGAAAGAGAAAGTGGAAGATACAGCTTCCATTTAAGAACATGACCCGAAAGTTGCTCAGATTACTTCTCAAAACCCATGGTACAGAACGATTGCATGTCACTAAATTGAGCCATCAGGTAGGCTGGGAAGATAGACCTTGGTTTGATAACCATGTGCCCAACAATGTTCAGAGAAAGGAGTAGAATGTTTATTAGGGGAAAATTAGTAATCTTAGGGGTTATATTGACTCCCTCATTCTCTCCCCTTCACTAGTCAGATAGAGATACCTGTTGGGGGGAAATGGACTACAAGAAAAGTATCTTACTAGGGACAAATGATAAAATTTTACATACTCAATGTAAAGTGATCTCCCAATTGGACCTGGGACTGAATTTGACTACATCACCAGCTGAATCCTTCTTGCAAATATTCATGATTATTTTCCAAAATCAATTCTGGATTCTGGGGACTCTTTACAGTATTCATTCATTCATTCATTCAATATTTATTGAATAACTGCCAAGTGCATGGTACTGTGCTGGTTGTTGTGGTGCAGATAAGTAAATATATATATATAATAAATATATATATATAGATAAGTAAATAAATATATATATAAATATATATATATCATAATCACAGGTAATTTAAGGTATATATTAGGTATATATTATATATTATATATTATATATTAGGTATATATTAGGTATATATTTAATGTATATATACATGGTATATACATATACATATACATATATATACCATGTCCTTAAATTACCTGTGATTATGATCATGAAGGATAGACAGTTGTATGGAGGTCAAGCTATAGGGTGGTGGCAATTCAGAAACTGATTCATTATCTGGTATGGAGGTAATACTTTAGGAAAGAAATGGCAGGTTATGGTATAGAAGGTTTTTAAAGGGCATTTTAGGAATTGGGACCAGCATGAGAATAGTAGTAGAGCTGAAAAACCTGGGGGTGATACTACCCAGGCTGAGATTTCTCTAACCTGGGAAAGAGGTAGGGGATCTGAGTAGCATGGTAGATTCTCCTGCTGATTCCTTAAGACAGCTCTGTCAAATGGCAGGGAGGCTTCTTGAGGATATTACACATTTCCATATTTGTCTACCTGTCCACCAGCTCCTGAGTAGTAGTGCCCTGCACAGGGGCATGTAAGGCCAACATCCGCGTCCTCACAGGGCCTCTCAAAGTCTTTGCAGTTTCCCTCCCTTTCAAGGTAATTGGGCTCATTATTTCCTTATGTAAGTGGAAAGCATTCGAAAGTCTAGCCTTCCAAGTTAACTGCTGAACATCAAATGGTCCAATACACTTCTTGAAATATAAAAGGTCCAGTGTGTTGCATTATTATTCCTACTTTTGTTGCTGCTGTTTAATTTACAAATGGAAAATTTCATTCTACAGCTAAGGATAGATAAATTTTTCCTTCTGCTACTGTTTGGGCAAGTTCTGGAAAAACAGCAGAAAGTGGATTATCCAAAGATGCACTTTAAGAAATATTTAAGACTTTTTAATAACTTTGCATGGTTCTTAAAGGAAACTCATGAGTTAATTTCTAAGAAACAGGAGAAACACCAAATGCTTATAGTGTCCAAGAGTCTTAAAAGTTAAATAAAAACATTTGAGCTTCAGTTCTGAACATAGAGCATTCTATACAGGACTCTTGCCTGAAACAGTGCTGGAACCTGAAACAGAACACAGTCAAAATGTTGAAATAGTATTAAAATGTTAATTTCTCTCCAATATTTTCACTTATCACAGTTTTGAACTCACTGAGTTGAAAAGAATGGTTTCAATTCTGCCACAATAGGACTACATCTGACTGAACTGTGAGCATTTCAATCTGGAAGAAGTGTTGTGACTTTGATTTACATTTAAATGAGGCTTCTTGCTGATAGAAGCGAAATCTGGCAGGAGATGCAGATTCTGGCTAAAGAGGAATCCAAAACAGAGAAAAAGGGTTGGAGGGCCTACCAAGTAGCTGATTGTTTTGGTTATGTCTTCCAGTCCCAACAGAGATAAATGCTAGTGTAGGTGAAATGCTGCAGCCTCCCGGGAAGAAAAGGTGTCTTGGGTATCGGCACCATTATGTTTGAGTTTTAAAAACAAACGAAGCTCAGAGGAATTTTGGTGCTGTTCTTGCTCTTCTTTAGGTGAGAATGTACATCAACTAATGGGAGGGAAGAGATAAGTGCTTTTTGATTTTATAGTTCAGAAGCCATTTACTTATTTATTGGCTCTTTTCTAAGTGACTAGTAAATATGTATATAGTTTATAGGACAATTTGATGAGTAACAGATCCATGAATAAATAAATCACTATTAATGTACAGACTGGAGACTTCCAAGGATTCCTACTTCTTCATTAAACTTTTCTTGAAGACTGACTCCCAGACTCTTACCATTGACTGCAGGAATATTTTTTGGTAACGAAACAATTGTTGGTAGACTGTCAAAACAATCTCACTTTGTTAGGTCAACCTGTTTCAAATCCAACTGGATATCTAAAACTGGAAAGAAGGGAAGGAATAAAGGAAGGAAAAGCAGAAAGAAAGGTCTCAGCTTTTGGTTTAACTTGTTCTGAGTTGATGATAGGTAGCCATAGGATGAGTTCAAGACAAATCTCTGGATATGATGGATTTTAGAACCAAAGCACAGTTTGTGCTAATTCCTGACAGCACGTTTGAAATACCTATAAACTACTTTCAACAATGAGACTATGCAGCAGTACTTAAGATACTTAAAATGACCTGCAAGTAGACAGAAAATATTTGTGTTTGATTGACCATTTGAGTTTTAATGGTTCGACCATATGTCTTTGGAAAACCTACAACATAGTTCTCTACAGTAATGCTCATTCATCCTAAATAGATAAGATCTTTAACTTCGGAGACCGAAGAGTTCAAGTTTGTGAGACTTTGGTGTATATAATTCTTACCACGTCCATTGGCGAATGTCTCATTCAGACAGCAAAATCAGCTCTTCATATATTATTGGACTTGCTTTTCATTATGGGACTCACATATTAGTTGTGCAAAAAAAAAAAAAAAACAGCTATGGGATGAGGGGCTATATGATAAAGGTCTAGAAAATATTCCTTTTATAATCATAACTTAAGGAAATTCTATTCAAATTCCATTAACAGTGAATGCATTCCCATTTTCTGAGCAAGAGATGATGGTTGTATGAAGATTCTAGTGATTTTCCTTTTTATTAATGAGAAATGTGAACTTACTGTACTTAAGGACTGGAAGCATCACTTGTCCACTAATACTACAGAAAATTTAATAGTACAATTTGGCAACTTGATAATTTGTCCAACCAACTTGTGGAGATAGTCTCAACATCTGTATTATCAATACAGTTTCTTAACTCTGCAACTCCTCAAACTCTGTGGACTTACTAGGACATTGACACCAAACTCAGGGTCCTGCCAATTTCTGTCCTATTATAGTGTCTGGTATTCTTTTCCATATCCCTGTCTTTTCCCTCAACAGTACTTTCCTACAACCCTTTATCTCTAGAATACAATCTCTTGACATCTTAGGCTCTAATAGTACATGAGAAAAACATGAGTTGATGATGAAACATATGCTTTTCACACTGGAAAAACATTCTCAAGGCATTGAAATGTGAAAATGTTGACAACCTGATGATAATGGGGTATAAGAAACACAGAGAGAACAAACCCAAACCATCCAAAAAAGTTGTTCTATGATATCATTAAATTGTCATTTTAACTTAAATCAATAAAAATGTATTTTGTGTCTGCAGTATATGAGTCATACAAAGGCAAATTATGATTAAGGACACTTGACTGGAGTGAGAGACTGCATTTGAAAACTGGGGCTTATTTAAGATGGTCAGTAGATAAAGCAGAGCATGTGATGGTGGTTGTGGGTTGTGGGTTAAATTATGAGTGGAGGCTAGCCAGATTATGAAGGACTTCAAATATATGGATTTGGGGTATAATGTTGTAAGCAACAGGTGCCACGAATTCTGATTTGAGATCATGTCTATGTTTTTAAGGCTCTAGTCACAGAGTTGAGTCAAGGCTGAGGAAGGAGGCACTGAGACTAATTAGGAGGTTTTGCTTCTTTGATGTTGGTAGAGGTGATCTTCCCCCAACAGCCATTTCTTAGTAGACCCTGGAGCATGATTACAAATGGAAACTAACTTCCTACCAAATCTCTGCCTTACTAAGACCTATATTCCTTATTTCCCATCTCATACTTAGGGCATTCATATGCCTGCATCTGCTTGTCTAAGATTCATTTGTTTGCCCTTACTCTGTCCCTCAAACAGCTAGCCCTTGGTCACAGATCAGACCTTGGGCCATATGTATAGACTCATTTGTAAGAGACTGTGCAAGTCTCAAAACATTCCTGGCTGTTTAGACTGGTGTTTTTATATCTTATGTAGATAGAACATGGTCTAGAATTGGGGACATGAGTTCCAGATTGTCAAATATCCTGGGCCTTGTAAAGAATCTTTGATCTTGTCTTATGAGAGATCCAGATAGAATAAAGTGCAGAAAGAAAAAAGGAGAAACCAAATGGTTTCACTACTATATGGGACATGGGAAAGATAAACAAAAATCCATGAAGAAAAGTCAAAACAAGTCAACAACCAAATTGAAGTACTCAACCTGGGGGGTGGGGGGGATGGGACAGGGTGGGAACAGTCGGGGGGGGGTGAACCCCAGAGATCACAGAGATGTGAAATTCATATATAAATAATTTTTAAAAAAAGAATAAAGTGCAGAGAACTTGGCAAGAACTCCAGTTACCCAAATTTATGGGAAGTATTGGAGAAAGAACAAAAGTTTATTTTTAGAAATTATCATTATTTACTAACAAAGTTTAGTGATGTCACACATACAAACTACCTATGAATATCTGAATTAAAAATATGGTGAAACTTCAGTATGAGATTGGATTCATATACTGGGTATGAATTACACACACACAAAAAGATGCTTTTGGCTAAAGTCTGGACACAATAACACTATCCTCCTGTCATAAAATTATAATACTTGTGAATAGCAAAGTTTCCATACTCTTCAAGTACTTTTATCTAGAAGAACTCCACTTATTTATTCCCACTTCTTTAATTGGTCAAGGTAGAAATCCACTGATTTTTCCTTTTATCTGTCCTTCAAATAAAAATGGTTTAAAAAAAGACATCTAGACTTCAGTGTATCAATTCAGTTCCACTGTGAAGGTATACTATATTCTTTAAAAAAGTTATTTGTATATAAATTTCACATCTTTGTAATCCCAGGGATCACTCCCCCAGCCTCCCCACCATTTCCCCCCATTCTCCTCCTGCCTCCCCTGCCCAAAGTTTTGTACTTCAGTTTGGTGGTTAGCTTGTTTTGACTTTTCCTCATGGCCTTGTTTATTATTTCCCAATATCCCATATATTAGTGAAACCATTTGGTTTCTGTCTTTTTCTTTTTGACTTGTTCTTGCTAATATGGTTTCTTCTAAGTACATCCATGATATCATAAAATCATCAAATTTGTCATTTTTAATTGATTAGTAATATTCCATTGTGTATATATACCATTTTTTTTCCCATCCAGTCATCTGGGTATACTATATTCTTAATGCAATGTCTTCTTATTGCAAGACATTCCTTGTCCTGGGACCACATCCAGCAGTTGATTTACTTCTGGGATCATGCCTGTATTTGTCACTGTTATGGTCTCTCTCTCTCTCAATGAGAGAGAATTTGTCTCTTTTTGTATGTGTGTGTGTGTGTGTGTGTGTGTGAGAGAGAGAGAGAGAGTGAGAGACTGAGACAGAGACAGAAACAGAGACATAATGTAAGGGTAAGAGGATAAAATAAAAATTTTCTCTGGAGAAACTTTGCTCTTTATTTTTCTCTCTTCCTTTGTGGAATAGGAATAGCTGATCACTAGGGGAGCTGAATTCTGGTGCTGAAACCAAGTAACTACCTAATCACATGGACTAGCCACGTAACAACTCTCCATTTTATTTTCTTATTTTACAAAATGGAGGTGTCACAGCAAATGAAGTGAAATGTGAAGTGGACTTTGAAAAGGTAATGAATTCAGGACTCTGAGCAATGCCTTAGGATTTCATACTATTGCCCTCATTTTTCTTTAATTCCAGCAACTGTGTTGGGATAGGAATACAAGGTGATGAAGCTAGACTACTGGATAGTGAAGCGCTGTTTATTTCCCAAGACAGATGCTCTCTCTGGCACCTAAATACCCTTTTGTTTTATTCTCACAAAATGGTATCAAGAAATCTCCAAAGTCAGTGTAAATTCTTTTCAGAGCTTTGAGTTCTCTTTATCTTCCTCTCAATAAGTCAGTTGTTTTTCCTGGTTTATTCTGGTGTATTTCCCCGTCACCCTCTGTATTATATAGTGCTTGTCTCTATCACTGTCACCCGGAGTTGTAAATCATCAGGGTATGTACCTCAGGGGGTTTGCTAACTTGATAGCCACTCTCTTGTGCAAACCACTCTCTGGTTAGCTTGGGCTCTCTGTGTAGTGCTCTATTTACATAAACAGGTTCTAGGTTTTCTTCAATAGTCTCCCCAGATAGTACAGTGGGATGTAGTGCAGAATAAATAACATTATTCCAGGGCCATCTTAGGAAAACAATTATTTAATCATTGTCCTTACCATCAGTATAAGCCTCTGTTTTAGAGACTAGACAAGTTTCTTGTCTTCTCCCTTATAAATGTTAGAATGTGGAGTGGAAAAGATGTTGAGAATTCAAATTCTGGATTCACAGAATTTGCTGCTTTATACTGAGTTTCTTCAAACTCTTTGAAACTTGGTTCTCTTATCTGCAAAATATATTTAATAATATATCTCTTTCAAGGTTATTGTGAAGCTTCAAGTAACAGTATATGATGAGAGTATAAACAGTAGTCTATTGAACGCCTAGCACATGTAGGTTAATTTTTAATTCTGTTTTTCTTTCTCATTTGCACAAAATGTATGGAACAAGTAATAATAATGCACTTTGGAGAGAGTAAATTTTTGTAAAGATGAACAGTATTTGCAAATATCATACTAAGTTATTTCTGTATGTGTGTGGGGCATGGGATGCTCTAGCTCTTAGACTAGTAAGATATTCCATTTTTGATTAAACTTGGTTAATTTTTCTACTTTGCAGTCATCTTGCTCATTATAAGGAGACTAAATCATTTCTGTTATGCTTTTATACCTGTTTTTCTCTGAGGGAGAACTTCTTCCCAGTCCCAGTTCATCAGAGTATATATACTCCTAAGGGGATGGCTGGCAAAAACCTAGTATTAATTGTCTCACGTGCTGAACGCTAATATGTGCTCCAGGGGTGTGTGGGCTGCTAAGATGGTAGCTAGGTGGCCTTTGGTCTACTGAGAGTCTGTAGTGAGATCCTTTTTATTTCAGGAAATCATAGCAAAAGCTGCCTGATCTTAGGGAGGAAAGAAATAGTGGAGCTCAGGGAAGAAATAGTGACAGTGACTTTGTACCTTCAGGGTCTGAACTTGAATCACTGTGGAGATGCTGGCAAGTGGTGCTGATTCTTAAATGGGAGCTACACGGGGAAAGCTGAGCACTTAGAACTCATGGCACTCTTAATAAAAAGTTCTCTTTAGGGAGCAGGGCAATTTTCTCTGAAGATCAACATGGTCTCTGTAGGCAGCCAGATCAGCAGCAGGCCAGGGGGACAGTACAAGCCTGACATCATGTAGTGGTGAAAAGCAGAGGTGGTTATATACCCACCAGTCCCCAGGGTTTCTGTTTCCCTTCTTTAGATGAGAATGTCAGAATCACCCCACTATCTCCAAGGCCTGTTGGACGTTTTAAACAGTATGACAAGGGGAGGATGCCTGATGTTCTACTAATTAGCTGCTGGGGGCTCAAGATAAATTTATTTAGGAAAGACAAACAAAATCATATGTGATTCTCATTGTACATTTAAAGTGTGGAGCAATTTGTTTTAGTTATCTGAATCTGCGTAGTATTTGCTTCCATGTTCTTGTTGCCCCATATTTCAAATTAAGTGGTTTTGCTTTTTGGCCTGTGGTCTTTTTATTTTGTTATTAAAAGAAGTGTGGACTGGCCTATTTGACAGACATGTCAGATTAGTGAGACAGGTCATATTATTATTGTCAGTTATCAGTTATCTTTCCCCAGTGTTGACTATGAGGCATGACCTGTGCTCACAGGTTTTGCTAGTAAGTTATCCCTGAGGACTGCATGAGCAGCTGTGCTTGCTGTTCTCCCTCATGTGTCTCTGGCAATATATTCAGAGGAATTCTTTTGTTCTTCATACAGAAACCATGTTGTATAGGTAACATACTTTTCCCTATTAAGTTGCAAATTGCACTGTCTTATTTGGAATATTTGTGGTGTTATCATTAAATATATTGACTCATGTAGGGAAACTAATCTGGAACACCACTAAGGGGGGTTATTTCTTGAATAAATTATTAAACTATATATAATAATGTTGGTTGGCAACAGGAGAAAGAATACATTCTTGCAAATAAAGTATAAATTGCAAGTGTAGTAAGGCAGGGCTGGTCTTTGCTGCTGAGGAGTATAAAGAGTGGTTCTATGTTGCAGCCCTTTCTAAAATAGAAACATTTTTATATCAGTGGTGCAGTATTTGGTCCCAGGACAACTGTACATTTTTGGAGATAGTCTCACTTTTGAAAGTACAAATTGTTCAAAGAATAGCATGTATCCTGCATGCTAGATACCAGCACGTACCAGTTGTACCATTTGAGAAAAACATAGACTAGATCTATGTATGACCTTGGTCAAGGCACAGAACATTTTGTTTTTATTTTTGTTTTATTTGCTTATCTTTGGAATTGAAATTTGCTCCATTGATGGAGACAGAAAATATTCTTTTTTAAAAAATTTATTTATTTATATATAAATTTCACAACATTGTAATCCCAGGGATTTACCCACCCCATACTCCCCTCCATTCCCCCCCCACCCCCCTTTCCCTCCTGCTCAAAATTGTGCACTTCAGTTTGGTGCTTAGCTTGTTTTGACTTTTCCTCAAGTCTTTTGTTTATTTTTTCACTATATCCCATATATTAGTAAAACCATTTGGTTTCTGTCTTTTTCTTTTTGACTTGTTTCTGCTAATATGATTTCTTCTAAGTGCATCCATGCTGTTATAAAATCATCGAATTTGTCATTTTTAATTGATGAGTAATATTCCATTGTGTATATATGCCACATTTTTTTCATCCAGTCATATGGTTTGGGGCATTTAGGTTGCTTCCATGACCTTGCAATTATAAATTGTGCTTCAGTAAATATCTGAGCACAGGTGTCCCTTTGTACCCATATTGAGGTCTCTTTTGGGTAGTTTCCCAAGAGAGCAATTGCTGGGTCAAATGGTCATTTCATTTTCATTAACTTGAGGGTCCTCCACACAGCTTTCCATAAAGGTTGGACCAGTTTACATTCCACCAGCAGTGTAGTAGTGTTCCTTTCTCTCCACATCCTCGCCAGCAATTCTTGTTGCCCATTCTTAGGATGTGGGCCATTCTTACTGGTGTAAGTTGGTATCACATTGTGGTTTTGATTTGCATTTCCCTTATTACTAGTGACATTGAGCAATTTTTCATGTGCCTATTGGTCATTTGTATTTCCTCTTTGGAGAAGTGTCTTTTTAGTTCTCCCCATTTTTTGATTGGGCTTTTTGTTTTGCTTTTGTTTAGTTGTGTGAATTCCTTGTGATCTTTGTTATTAAACCCTTGTCACTCATGTGGAGGGCAAAATTTTTTTCCCATTTGGTTTGGCATCTTTTAGTTTTTTCTGTTGTCTCTTTTGCTGTACAGAAGCTTTTTAGTTTGATGTAATCCCATCTGTTTATGTTTTCCTTCATTTTTTTGCCATCTGTAGATGTTTCCAGAAAGAGATTTCTGAACTGTAATTCATGGAGAGTTTTGCCCAAGTTTTCCTCTATGTATGCTATGGTTTCAGGTCTGACCTCTAAGTCTCTTAGCCATTTTGAGTTGATTTTTGTACATGGATTAAGGGAGTTTTCTTGGTCCATTTTTTTGCATGTCTTAGTCCAATTTTCCCAGCACCATTTATTGAAGAGACTATCTTTGTTCCAATGTAAGTTTTTCACTCCTTTGTTGAAGATTAGTTGACTATATATGTGTGGTTTTAGTTCAGGGAACTCAATTCTGTTCCATAGGTCTGTCTGTTTTTGTACCAATACCATGCTGTTTTAATTATTATGGCTTTGTAGTATAGTTTGAAGTTTGGAATTGTAATACCTCCATTTTCTTTTTTTCTGGTCAGGAGGCTTTTCGATATACGAGGTCTTTTGTTACTCCATATGAGTTTTAGTAATTTTTGTTCTATTTCTTTAAAAAATGTCATTGGTTTTTTTATTGGGATTGCATTGAGTCTGTAGATTGCCTTTGGTAGGATGGTCATTTTGATAATATTAATTCTTCCAATCCATGAACAGGGAATGTCTTTCCATTTCCTTATGTCTTCTTCTATCTCTTTTTTTTTCTTTTTCTTTATTTATATATAAATTTCACAACTTTGTAATCTCAAGGGTTTGCCCCCCTCCCTCCCCTCCCTTCCCCCCCTTTCCCTCCTGTTCATAGTTGTGCGCTTCATTTTGATGCTTAGCTTGTTTTGACTTTCCTCAAGGCTTTTATTTATTTTATTTTTTTCACTATATCCCATACATTAGTGAAACCATTTGGTTTCTGCCTTTTTCTTTATGACTTGTTTCAGCTCATATAATTTCTTCTAAATGCATCCATGTTGTTATGAAGTTGTCAAATTTGTCATTTTTAATTGATGAGTAATATTCCATTTTGTATCTATACCACATTTTTTTTCATCCAGTCCTCTGTTTTGGGGCATTTAGGTTGTTTCCATGACCTTGCAATTATAAATTGTGCTGCAGTAAACATCTGGGTACAGGTGTCCTTTTGTACCCACATTGAGGTCTCTTTTGGATAGATTCCCAGAAGAGCAATTGCTGGGTCAAATGGTAGTTCCATTTTCATTAGCTTGAGGATCCTCCACACCCCTTTCCATAGTGGTTGAACTAGTTTACATTTCCACCAGCAGTGTAGTAGTGTTCCTTTCTCTCCACATCCTCGCCAGCAATTTGTGTTGCCTGTTCTTTGGATGTGGGCCATTCTTACTGGTGTAAGGTGGTATCTCATTGTGGTTTTGATTTGCATTTCCCTTATTACTAGCGATGTTGAACAATTTTTCATGTGCCTGTTGGCCATTTGTATTTCCTCTTTGGAGAAGTGTCTTTTTAGTTCTTCTCCCCA
>PVHY01014054.1:0-39622 GCA_004024945.1 Uropsilus gracilis
TGTCAATATTTTTTGGCCCGAGCCTTGTGAATGGGCCTGAGAGAGGAGGTGGGGGTGGGGGTGGGGGCAGGAGTGAGTGGGGGGGGGCGGGGAGTAGGCAGGGAGGAATGTTTCCTTTTTAATCTGGCATTTCATCCCTGCAGCAGAGGACAATGGCTTCTCCTCCAGCCTCTCAGCCTGCTTCCCTCCCACCAGCCCACCACCCTGTGTCCACACTAGACTGGCTTCACAAGTGTCACTGAGATGACACAGGCTGCCAGAGGCTGTTGTTACTACACACAGGTCCATGAACAGCCTCATTTTGATTTCCAGGCACTTTTCCACTTGGATGTCTCCAGGGGAGCACAGCTCGGTGCTATGGTTTTCTCTACCTTTTCTTTAAAGGAAACTGTGTTTCCACTAACAGCTGAAAGGGGCCAGATGGTTCAGAGCCAGGTGAAATGATAAACACCAGGAAACCTTTATGACATCACTTCCCCCCCCAACCCATATCTGCTAAGCTAACTATGGAATCAACACTGCAAAGATGCCATTTTTATACTGTGTGGTGTTTTGTTCTGTTTTGTTTGTTTGTTTGTTTGTTTGTTTTTTCTGAGCCAAGTCTTTTCCAGTTCAGCTATGTTGCTTTTCATCATGGTGATTTTAGTGACTAGATATTCATTTCATCAAGTTCATACACTTAACCTCTATTCGACCACTGGGCATATCTAAGAAGGGGTCTTTCTAAAGTCTGCTGTGAAATCGAGGGAGACAATGTCCCTAGAGGTGTTTCTAAATGACCGTGTCCATGCAAGCTGACTGAACATGATGGATCTCATCAAGATAGGAGCCAAAATCTTGCAAACCCTTGGTCTGGGAGAGATTCCAAGAAGTTGGCTAGATCAAAATTGTCGATTAACTTCTTCATTGACGTGCAAACAACCTCCAAGACCCCCTCCCTGCCATCACATTCCCAGATGTGAACATCTGTATCCAGTATCTGTAGCCTGCTGAACTTAGAACTGAGTCGCCACTGGTTTTCAAAGGGTCAATGCACACTTGAGCTGGCGACGTGGTGTGGAAGGTCCAGGCCTCACCAGCAGAGCAGATTCTTTCTTTCCTGATGAAAAATAACTCCTCTTCTGTGACTGTTTATCTACTCATCAATAAGGAAACTTTTGAACTGTAAAACTGAGACCATTTTAAGGGTGCAAAATCTCTAAGGTCGGGGAAAATAGCTCCCATGTAGAGAAATGTACCTGAGGGCTAAAATAGCATTTAGGAAAATGTTTGTTCTATAGTCAGTGAACCTTGAGAAAGTTTCAGCTTTTTCCCTGAAATCATCTCTCTGTGGGGTTTGTCCAGATCCGCTGCCTTCTTGCATCATTGACCCCTCCCCATAGGGTGTGACCTCGTGAAGAAGCAAATGGTGAATTTAGGGTCTGACATTTGACCCGTGACAAACTGGGACAAACTGGGACCTGGGCATGTGATGGGGGGGGGTGGGGGAGGTTTGCACTTCCATGAAGAAATTACTCAACAAGTATTTATTAGCTGTTATCAAGCGCTTACCAAAGCACGGTTCCTACGCTGAAAGAATGAGTTCAAAGACTCAGCAACAGGAAACCAATATAGGACACTAAATATATATGAGTCCTTGGTGATGACACCTAAACACCCTCGAGAGTCAGGAGATGGGGAGACCACGTTGCCTGGACTGAGCAGGAGAGTCTTTGGAGAGGAGGCAAGATCTTGGTGTCTTGGACCAACCACAGAGAAGGTGAACATGAGGAGCTGCTTTGCCAAAGTCCTTTGTGCCCAATCCATGTGCTCGTGACCCCATCCAGATGTGCAGGCTCAGAACCTGGGCATCAACAGCAAGTCACGAAACGGGTAACTACGGGACTGAAGATCATGTAAGGATCATATGCCAGTGTTAGCATAATGGTGGAACGTGTGAGTGGGGTGTCATAAACACCAAATACTGCAATTACAGAAATGAGGAGAGCCCTGGCATACAGTTTTGGGGTGCATCCAGCTGTAGGACTACACCCCAAGGTACATGAGACTCAGTTTCTTCATTGGTGGAATTACAGTATTCCTGGCTCACCAGGCTGACGTGAGAGAAAGATGTGCTGAGAGACATTGGTAACATTCATTGATTCACCACTTGCCCAAGGTCAAGGCAAACGCCACTTGAAGCCTGGAGGCCAACAAAAAGTGGCATTTTATTAGGTTTTGTGCCAGGCATTGCACTGGATGGTTTACATGGCTCCTACAGTCTTTCAGCCTCTGCAAAAGGGGGGGATTGTTCACCGGACTGATAGATGAACATGGAGATTCAGGAGGCTACATTCGCCTGATAACAGCACATTCTCACAGAGCGTTTCCATCAAGGTGGTTTCACTATCATGTTGATGAGAGAAAGCAACTCCCAGCAGACGCTGAACCAAAGGCCATTATCCGCAGATCTGCTTTCATTGTACCTGGTTTGGCTTCAAACTACAGTTTCTAAGAGCCTCTTGAGAACCGTGAGTGAGGATTTTAGTTGACGACAGAGCTGCATGAACTCGGGTCTGTCTGACTTCAAATTCTCTGCTTGTTATAGGACAGATGCACTCAGGAGGCTGGAGCAAGATGGACCTGCAGCTTGGAGGGATGACCTCTACCTGCAGGTCCTCAGGTACAAGTCAGGAGCTTGGGGGACTCACCAAGCAAGGGGTGTTGGAGCTGCCTGAAGAGACTGGGTGGCCGGGGGACCTCAGCTTTAGCAGCTTGAGTGCAATCCAAGTGAGTTTGGCTCTGAAATGTGTGTGTCCAATCACACTGCAGATCGATGAAAATTAAGCCTAAATCCTGCTAGTTATCAGCTCACCTGGGGCAGGTGAAGATGAAACAGACATAAAAATTGTTTCAGTTCATCAGTGAATTCATCAGTGGAAATAGACTGTTCTTTAGCAAGGTGGTATGGAAATTATAATAATAATAGCAAATGACCCAGGCAGGTATTTTTTAAAATAATTTTTAATTGATTGTACACACACACACACACACACACACACTCATATACACACATATATATTTTACATCATTGTCTACCCCAAGGTTCTCCCACCACCTTAACACCCTTGAACCATCTTAATCTCTTGTGTCCACGCCTCTCCCCATTTTACCTTCCTCCCCCTCTCTTGCTCTATGCCTCAGTTCTATCGACAGTTTTAAATTATTCTTGTTCATTTGCTTGTTTGTTTTCCCTGTATCCCTCCTATTAATGAGACCATCCAGTATTTCTCTTTTTCTTTCTGACTTAACTCTGCTAACATGATTCCCTCTAACTTCATCCATGCGAGCACGTATTTTTAAAACTAAGCTTCATTAGACTAATTTTTTAAAAATTGCTAGTTCACTCATGTTTAAATAGATGCTATGAAAATCTATTTTTAGTTCTAAAAGGAGACAGAAGTTACATTGAATTAATCTGAAATAAAATTATATAATCTATTTGCATTTTATTTACAATTTGGTGGCTTCAAAATGGTAAAAATTTAAAATGTTATTGCTTGAATCTTACGCGAAAACCAAACCAAACAAAACCTGTTGTAGGCAGAGATGATTTTGAAATAAAATGCTTCCTAAATAGAGGAAGTTACAAAATATATTTTAATCTTGATCAGTGGGTAATTCACATCTGTTAAACGTGGGAGATAACAATTTGCAGAATTAAACTTTGCTCCAGAAAAAGATACTATGGCACAACTTTCAGACAGATTCCCCTGCATTTCAGCTGCAAGTAAGAGAGGACAGATGTGCACGGATGGCAGGGGTTAGGCCTGCGTCCCCAAAGATGTCAACTCGGGCCCTCTGTAAATTTCACCCATCATGTTCATTGAACAAGCCCAGAAATACATGTTCAGTAACCGAAAGAACCGATTTATTTTGTCTTAGAAAAATTTCCCTGTTTCCACCACCATCAAATGGCATAAAAAAATAATCATAATATTTTGCAAAGATGTGACTTTGCATGGACACATTTTTTTTTAGTTATCTAGGTGGTTCTTGCCTGGTGAATATCGGTTCATGGTGGGAGCTGATTATGGAGATTCTGAAGAAAGAGGTGGAAGTGAGTAATTATTTGTGAGTGTTTGCTACCTGTAACCATATTGACAGCAGTGGAGCTTAATAATGGTGACAAAAATAAAATCCAAGAGAGCTATGCAACCCTCCAGGGAGAAATCAGAGCCTGGGGAAGGGCAATCTCCCAGTGCCAGGCGCCGGCTCAGCCGGGTTCATTAGGAAACCTTGGCTCTGAGCTCTTTCCACCCATCTGCCAAGGGCAGACTTGCTTTGCTCACCTTTCCCTCTTCAGCTGCAGAGCCGAGACTGAAAGGGCTGGAAGACCAGGTGGCCAGTCAGACCAGGGGCCGCCGTGATGTCCTTGACAGCCGTGGGCTCTAGAGGCAAACGGCCTGTTTGTCTTGAACGCCTGCAGCCTCCTCAGTTCTCATTCTTTCCACCCCAATTCCCAGCTCTGAGGAAAAGATCTGATACCCTTCCTACCTTCCTGTCTTCTAAGCAGTTGGATTAGCTCTTCCAGTGCCATCTTAAACCCTGCTTGTTGGATGGTAGGGGGTAGAAGCCCTTGCTCGCCAATGAAGCACGAGAAAGCTGATGGAGAAGCAGAGCCCCTGACCTGTCCACTAGCATCTGAGCGGCCGAAAACCCAGGGCCTCAGCAGTCCTCGGGCTCAGTCTTCACTTCTCAGCCTCCAAACAGGCCAGGTTGCCCAGGCCTGGTGAGGCCAGTTAGCACAAGGCCCCGCCTCCTGCCAGTTAGCTCCGCCCCGTGGCAAGTTTAAGGGCAGCCATTTCCTGTGGTAACGCTTAGAGCTGTTGTACTGAGAGGAAATACAGTCAAGGTCACCACACACACCTCGTAATAACACAGACCTGGCCCGTGTGGACAACAGGAAGCGAGTGGCCTGAGGCCCTCTCAGGCTCTCCTGGACTTGCCAGTTCTGTGGGTCTGACAGAGGAGATAGTAACAAGTCTCAGGAAGACGGCGCCCATGGCGCCCTCCATGGGGCTTTCTACTTCCTGGCACCGTCTCTGTTCCAATTTCTCACCTAGAAAATTCTCTACATTGACATTCCTTCTCCACCCCTTCCACCCTTTGTCTCCCCATCTTAGTGTATAGTCCTCAAATTTACTTCTCAAATCTTTATCTCAGTTCTAGACCTTCCACACCTAGTCTAGCTCATCTCTTGCCTCCTCAGGCCCATGTTTACCTGCATCAATATGAGACCAGCCTCGCTGGCCTCAAATGTCGCCCCATCACATCAGTCTCTGGCCCACTGCTGCAGGGCCCACCCCCTGCCCCATTCACCCACCGCTCCCCTGCTGATGTGATGCCTCCACCCCCTCTCCTGGCCGCGAGGGTGGCCTTGATGACCTACTTGCTCTCTGCCAGGCGTTTGTCCACTATTTCTTTTCCTGAGCAACCTTTCTCTTCATCCATACTTTTTTGGTTTTGTTTTTTTGAAACTGGGTCTTGCTATTTTTGCCTGTGGAACCACAGGTTCTCATTCCCCGGGGTACCACAGACTCAAACAATCCCCAGGCCAGACTCGAACCGTGATCCCTAGCCCCGGCCGCTTCATAGGCTGAAGCTTACAGGCACGAGCCACCTTGCCCGGCCTAAACTGCAGGTATTAAATCGCGTGTTTGATCTGTTCCTCAGAACGATCCCACCATTTGGATACCTCTGAGTTGCCCCACTCACTGCCCAACCCATACAGGAAAGGTGACACTGGGAACACAGGAGCGGGGAGGAAAGTCACGCCCTGCATGAGCTCACCTGCTACGGGGGCTGGAAATACTCCCGGGGCCATGGTGACAGCATGTCTGTTCCCACAGAAAAGCAAAAATAGCGCACGGCTCATTCTCAGTCTAGCTCACAACACCCTACCTCAGAGTTAGAGCTGGGCCGTATAAGCCATGCATCCTTCCTATAACATGCCTGTGCCATCACCAGGAAAAGAGGAAGGTAGCCCCAGTGTCCTGACTGATCAGAAATGAACATCAGAGGTGTTAAGGAAGGAACACCGGAAAGAGCACTCTTAGAACAGCTATAGTGTTCAATACGATAAGACGCACACAGATGGCCTTGTAGATTAGACTAACTCTAGAAAGTTACACAACAGGGGTTGTGTGGATGTTGCAGAGGATGTCAGGACTGAGATGGGAAGAGAACTTAGTTGTATTTTGAGTTCTAAAAGTTTGAAAATACAGCCCCTTCAATAGGGGGCTAGTTGTACCAGTTTTGATGGCCCACTATAATCACACAACAGTGGAACTTACTTATTCCGTAGCTGCCAAATACTTCTTTGTACCTGTCAAAGTATTAGCACAATTTTCTTTGTTTTTCTATTTTTTTAATTTATTTATATATAAATTTCACATCATTGTAATCCCAGGGATTCACTTCCCCCACCCTCCCCACCATTTCCCCCCTTTCCTCCCTGCCAAAGTTGTGTGCTTCAGTTTGGTGCTTAGCTTCTTTTGACTTCTCCTCCTGGCTTTTGTTTTTTTTTTTTTTCCCCTATATCCCATAGATTAGTGAAACCATTTGGTTTCTGTCTTTTGCTTTTTGACTTGTTTCTGCTAATATGATTTCTTCGAAGTCCATCCGTGTGATCATAAAATCATCAAATTTGTCATTTTTAATTGATGAGTAATGTTCCCTAGTGTATATAGACCACATTTTTTTCATCCAGTCCGCTGTTTGGGGGCATTTAGGTTGCTTCCAAGTCCTTGCAATTATAAATAGTAGCACCATTTTTTGAACATGGATTTATCTTCCTAAATGTCTATCGTGAAAAGTGCCAATACAAATAGAAATATTCTAGAAAAAAATGTTTCATGAGGAGGCGCCATGACACAATAAAGTAAGCACCTTCTATGCTGAATTGACTTAGCGGAGTCATCCTAAGACCTGAAGCTGCGGTGCCTATTATTCGGATTCTTTCCAAGACAACTGAATGGAGAATCCTGTAAATATGGAACATGAAAGGGAAGGAAAGAAAGCTCTCATCTCACACCCAAAGTGAGGTCTAAGATATTCCCCCCCAAAAGGCATTCTGCTTCCTGGTGTGTTTTCGCTGAAGTAAGTTTCTTTCCTTCCCTCATTCCAAGTTGGCCACAAAGCTCAGGCACCATCAAATTTCTCCCTCTGTGAATAGAAGTTAGTTCCACTTCCAAAGAGGCTTTTGGAGTCCAGAACGGGGCTGGAAGCTCTTGGGCGCCCCTAGAGGCAGCCTGAGGTCTCGTCAGAGAACCTGGAAATTCGGTTTCGTTTGCAGAGAAACATTGCCACCTAGCGGTAGGAAACGCGATGCTTCTACTTCTCCGGCGTCTATGCAGTCACTATGAATTGATAGAATAACCTGATTTTTCAGCTGGGTACCATTTAACCTTTCCTAGGAAAAGTCTTGATCGTTTTTCTGTCTGAACTATACTTCGGCGAACTGAAGAAAAGTACTTTCCTGTAGAATTTTCCAGAAACATAGGCAGAAAAAACATGGGGAAGAATGAAGCTCTCTTCAGCTTACCGTTACCCACGTTATATTGCCCTGACTGCCCCTTACTCACGGTCATGCTATGATTCCTTTGGCAAAATCTCCACCTCGTCCTGTTCCTTGGTGCAGACCTCGTAGGGGGCTCGTGTTAACTTTCCAGGTGTGGTGTTCTGCTCGGGCGACTTTGTTTTGGAAACGTGCTGCCAAGAGGTGAAATGGGTCAGATGGAGAAAGACAAACACCACATGACTCTGCACGTGTGCGATCTTTTTCAAGTGAACAAAATTAAAATGAAATGAACAAACAAAAATAGAGTCCTAGATACGGAGACCAGATTGGGGGTTACCGGAGGGAAAGGAGATGGGAGTGGCAGATGAAAGCTGGTGTCTCGGGAGTGAGCACAGACAGTGTAGAATGGTGTGGCATTATATTAATGTTGTACATCCAAAGCTTAAACAATGTTGCAGACCGATATGCAGGGTAAATGAGTTGCCAGGTTTTTCATGCCCTTCTGTCTGAGCCTCTATGAGCAGGTCTGTGGTGCTTTACCCTCCTAGTGAGTGTGCATACGTGGCCCAGTGGGTGTGCATGTGTAAGTGAACTCACCTGGGCCCAGGAGGCAGGGATAAAAGGGGGGGACCCTTAAAGGAAGGGGTGAGACTCAAATGGCTGTTTCCTTGCCCACTGGGCTGGTCTCCCCTGTTCACTACTTAAAATCCTGTGAAGATGATGCCAAGGGCTTTGACATTCTTTAAGCTCTTAGAATCTACCTGCATTAGAATGACTGCAAAACACAATATTATCTCAATTCCGTGAAGTGCCTATCAAACAGAGATGAACGAATGGCCTTAAATGCAGAGCAAAGGGTTTAACACGTGTGGCAAATTGGGAATGAAAATCATGTGTGTCTTGCAGAGCTAGGCAAAGCCAACTTGAGTGGCTTAGAATAAAAACAAAAGATGGGCTTGGGATTCTAAAATAAATTCATGATGGAGGACAACAGAAACAAATATAGATGCACCGCTAATGATATGATTTACAGGGATCAAATTCACACATTAACTAGACTGGCTTAAAAATTCAGCTAAACTATGATCTAAAGACTAAGCAAGACATAAAGATCAGGGACTAATTGAGGTAAACGATGATTTAAAGGTATGCCAGGATGGATGTAGAGAGAAAGGAACACTCTTACACTGCTGGTGGGATTGTAAACTAGTCCAACCACTATGGAAAGCAGTGTGGAGGACCCTCAAACTAAGGAAAATGGAACTACCATTTGACCCAGCAATCGATCTTCTGGGAATCTACCCAAAGGAGACCTCAATGTGGGTACAAAGGGACACCTGTGCTCGGATGTTTATTGCAGCACTATTTATAATTGCAAGAACTTGGAAACAACCCAAATGTCCCAAAATAGATAAATGGATGAAAAAGATGTGGTATATATACACAATGGAATATTACGCATCAATAAAAAATGACAAATTTGATGATTTTCTGGTAACATGGATGTACCTAGAAGAAATCATACTGGCAGAAACAAGTCAGAAGGAAAAAAACAGATACCAAATGGTTTCACTAATATATGGACAACCAAATGAAAGTACACAACTGCGGGAGGGGACCAGCTGGAGTGGCCAGGGAGGGGAGGTGGTGGGGGACCCCCAGGGACCTCAATGCAGTGATTGATGTGAAATATATATGTATAAGTTAAAATTAAAAAATTAAAAATAAAATAAAAAATAAAGGTACACCAGGAAAACGTAAGCCAAAAAATTAGAGACAAAATACACTGGAAAACATACATTAAGAGAATAGCATTTAATTGGAGCCAAAAACAACAAGAGAGAAGGTAGCTAACATTCTGACAAAGTCCACTTACTGAGGAAACAGTATTCCGAACTCCAAGGCATCGCATACAATACCATGGAAATACATAACGTAATCATGGGGAAATAGGAGATTCTGAAATGAAATGACAATGCAAAGAACTGCGGAGAGAAGCCAGGGCAATCTTGAGGAAGAACCAGCACCTATTTGTAAAAGGCCTGGCCTCAAGCTAAGACTGCATGATCTGACACACGAACACAGGAGCTAATGGAAGCGAACAGTTCATCAGGAGACCCACATACTTGCAATCATCTTAGGTACAAAAAATTACTGAGAAGTTCACCTCTAACAGACTCTTTTTGGTCTCTAGCTAGAAAGTTCTAGAAGGAGCTAAAGGGGGTGTGGGCATTTCCTCTACCCAAATAGCCTTGCTTATAGGAGGCAAAACCTTTCCCACCAGGGTTTATGGTCTCATTCCAAGAGAATCAAGTGTCACCAGTAGGTGGCGCGCTCGGCCAGAAGTCGGTGGGCTCTGGGAGAATTGTGACGGTTGCCTGCTCCATCCAGTGTGAAGCATTGGAAGCATTTGCTTCCAAGTCAGATTCTGCTAAATCTGAGAGGCTGTCTGTGGTCCAGATAGTTTAGCAAATAACTAAAGCTGGCGTTTAAGGCACGAGAAAGTGGCAATGCAGGACATGTGGGGAGGATGGTACCCTCATTGGGGCAGTCCAATGGGCACGGACATTCTGCTTGTTGGGGTGGTGGCACCCCAATCTTTACAGCGCACTTGCCTGGTCCCCTGGACCAGGGTCTTCTCAGCGAACAGATTTCCAGTTCAGCCAAAGGCATGGGTTGGATGGAAATTCAGGAAATTCCCTAACCAGCGATTGTCCTGCGTAGATCTACCCCTCTGTCACACTGGGGGCTTACATACCTGGGCCAATTCATCCCTCAGATCTCCTGAGAGTCCCTTTGGAGCAGGGCGACAAGGCTGAATTGGGGGTGTGGCCCCATTTTTGGAATAAGACGCAGCTGAGCTAGAGGAAGACGCCACTGTGGAAGGAGATGCTGAGAAGCGAGAGCGCAGGCACGAGAACAGGCGATGAGAGAGAGCAAGGCACACACGTGCACGCTGGAGAGAGGAGAAAGGGGCAGGTGTCCACTCAGTGTTCAGCCTGGACCACAGCCAGGCAGAGAAGAAAAGCCTCGAGCTTTTGGAAACCTGGACGCGGAGTTGGCCTGTTCCATGCTGTTTGGCTTACTGGGCTGGGCTGAAGTGCCCAGGAGCCTGGGTAGCCCGGAGAACAAGGGACAAGAGAGGCTCCTCATGAATAAACCCTGTCTCTAGGTCTTGCGCTACTGAGGCACAGGTGAACAGACCTGGCAGTGGTGGGGTTCTAGACTGGCTTTTTCCTTGGGGGGCAGTTTAATCTGCCCGCACACCCCCCCCAAACCTTCCTTCTAGAACATGTATTTTGCAAGCTGAGCTCTTTGCATAGCTGGTGGTTGTCTATCCTCTGGACCGCATCACCACCGCCACCCTGGCGGCTGGGCACCCACCAGGCATACACCACAGTCACCCGGACTGTAGGCAGCATGAGCCAGTTCCTAGGAGCCTAGTCAAATGTAAGCTCACTGCACAAGCTGAGTTTGGGGTGCCTCAGAGATACAGCCTGAACCACAACGGCCTTGAGTGACCTGGCACCCACTTCTGCAACACCTCCAAGGTATGTCAACACCCACAACATAGAGGGCACCCTGCCAGTTCCGACTCAGCTTTCCGTAAGAAGGGGTACTGCTGGTGTGCGGGGCGCCAAAAATAGCTAAGAGATCTGCCTCAGATAGAAGAACCCCTTTAACTATTCTCGCCCATCTCTGGCAAATCAGAGATGGCTTCAGGAAGTCTATTATCTGTGATGGCAGCCCCCTACCTCCTAGGAATGGCCCACCGGGGAGACGTGTCCTTGAAAGATAAAGATGTTTATCCCCACAGGTGTTTTTCCTGCCAGGTAATGAATCCCTCATCCTCTTACTCCACGTGATACATACCTACACACAGGATCCTGGGATTTCCTTCCTTGCTGCTACATTGTAATCATTCCTTTACCAGGGTATGTCAGGGGACCCAAAACTCATAATCAATGGCTTGGTATATGTTCACCAAGTCCTGATTCTATAACTCATGTTTGTCTCTATCTTGGACCGTCTCAATCTCTTCCATCTGTTCTTTTCCCTCCCGCGGCTCCCAACACTGGTAGGATCCGGGGATCTCTGCACTCGGCTCTCACATAACTGATTCAAACAGTTGTGCACCAATGCTTACCAGCCACTGGTGTGCTGTTCCCTGACCTTATTGCTCAGAAGAATGGGAAATGCAGAGCTAAGGTGGAACATGCACAAACCCCAAATTTATTTATTTTTATTTTTATTAATATATAAATTTTACAACATTGTAATCCCCAGGGCTTACCCCCCCCTCCATTCTCCCCCCCCCTTTCCCTCCTGCTCAAAGTTGTGCTCTTCAGTTTGGTGCTTAGCTTGTTTTGACTTTTCCCCGAGTCTTTTGTTTATTTTTTCACTGTATCCCATATGTTAGTGCAGTCATTTGGTTTCTGTCTTTTTCTTCTTGACTTGTTTCTGCTAATATGATTCCTTCTGAGTACATCCACGTTGTTATAAAATCGTCAAACTTGTCATTTTTAATTGAGGAGTCATATTCCGTTGTGTATATGGACCACATTTTTTTCATCCAGTCCTCTGTTTTGGCAAACCCCAAATTTAAAATATAGAAGCAGGTTCAAAGAGAATAGAATTGACAGGAGATTTTTTGTGGACAAATCAGAGTGAGGCATGTTTTGGGTCTTTTTCAATGTGTTCAGTGACTCGAGATTTTTGGTGTGATGTATGATGGAGAAGGCTGCACACCTGCTCCCGCTGCTAGTCAAGGTCACGGCCAGGCAGAAGCACCTTCCCCGCCTGCTACAGTTCTGAGTAAACCAGCACCGCAGTTCCTCGGCAACTGTGCAGACACAAAGGCCTATTCACACAGGTTCTGACTTAGAAGCTTGGCTGAGATAACAGAACGACCAAGCTGTTGAATGAACGCAGCAGGTCAACGTACTGAAACCTCTGACACATTCAAGAAGCAAAGCATTTCTGCCTTGGAAAATGCGGGAACACTGATTTGATTTGCAGGGGAAAGGGACCGAAGATTGGATGCCACACTTAGGCGTGGGGTTCCCAAGACCCCCTAGGAGAAACTCCCCCCCAGCATATTGACAGCTTAAACCGGCAGAGCTGCAACATCTGAATCCTTCAAGTGTTGAGCTGTAAAGGAAGCTCCATTATTGGCCTTACAGAATGGGGAAAAAAACATGTGAACCATATAGCTGATGAGTTAATATCCAAGTGCTATAAATAACTCATACAACTCAACAACAACAGCAAAAGGCAATCTAAAAATGGGCAAAGGACATTTTCCAAAGAAGGTAGATGTTCACAGATACATGGAAAGAGGTTCCACATTCCTCAGACATTAGGGGAAAATGCAACTTTAAACCACCATGAGATGTCACCATCCTTAAGAAGACAAGAGATGGCGAATTCTGTGTGGGTGTGAAGGAGGTGGGACACCTTTGTGCAATGTTGGTGGCATTATAGTGAGGACAGTCATTTCGGGGAAACGTGGGGAAGATTCTCAAACAATTTGAAATAAAACTAACATGTAATCCAGCACTTCCATTGGGAAAGCATCAAATGGAAATGAAAACACTAACTCACAAAGATAGCTGCTCCCTCATATACACATCAGCATTATTTATAAAATCTGAGTCATATAAACAACCTAAGTATCCATGGATGGGTGGGTGATAAGGAAGTAGTGGCATAGTATTCAGCCAGAAAAATCTTACCATTTGCAACAAAATGAGTGGACTTGTCACATTATCCCAAGTGAAGTAAGCCAGACAAAGAGATGAATACTGTACAATCTCACTTTTGTTTAGAATCTTAAAAGAAAAAAATCTCATGGATAAAAGAGATCAGGGAGGGGAGAACTAGAGGAAGATAGCCAAAAGGTAGAACCATCCAATAATTAGGGAAGTAATGTACAACAAAATGGCTAACACTGCGGAATAACAAGTATAGAAAAACCATGCAGAGTAAATCCTAGGAGTTTTCACAGGAGTACATTTTTTTTTCCGGTTTTCTTTTCCCTTTTGTATCTCTGTGAGATGGAAATTAGCGGGGCCTTGTATGGTCATCATCTCACAAGATATATGTCAGAAAACACTAATTCACAAGGACACCTGCACTCCTGTGTTTGTTCCAGCACTGTTTACAATGGCCAGGATATGGAAACAATCCAAATGTCCCCAAAGAGATTAATGGGTCAGAAAGCTGTGGTCTATGCATACCGTGGACTATTATTTAGCCATCAAAAAGACAAACAGTGCATTTGCAGCAACATGGTTGTGAAGCTAGAAGGAATCATACTAGTAGAAATAAGCCAGAAAGAAAAAGAGAAATATCAGATGGTCTCACTTATAGGCGGGATAGAGGGAAAACACTAAAGGACAAGAAAAGGGTAAAACTAACAAACTGACAACAGAACTAAAGCCCACAGCCAGGGAGGGGGAGGGAGGGTGAAACCAGGGGAGAGATGAGCACAAGAGATCAAAATGACAGCTCACAGGCGACATGGTTGTGGGAAAACCTCGGGATAGTCGATAGGAAAAATATATATATTATATATATAATATATAGAAAAAATATATATTATATGTATATATACACACGTAATCAATGAAAATAAATGCATTAAAAAAGATGCATCAAGGAATTGACGTGCATCCGGCTGCTTTCTGTCCACTTACTGTTGGCCTCTACAGCTGGCACCTGCGGTCTCTCATTCCTTCTAGGGTGCATGGATACCCTGGCTGAAAGGCGTGGGCATGGGGCACGTGCCCCTGGGACTGCGGATACCCGGATGCAGAGAGCTCGGGCATGCGCAGATTAAGTGTGGACATCAGTGCCAAGAGACAAGGACTGGAAGGGCAGCAGCGCTCTGAGGAAAGATTATGGACCTAATCAGGCCCAACAGAACGCCAGAGATGGCTGACTCCCTGCAGCTGGTCCAAACCCTGACGCAGGAGTGAAGGCCTGTGAAAATTCACCGAAGGCTCCGAAATTCTCCTTGTGTCTGTGAGAACCGACACTTGGCCTCCCTGGCCTGGCATGGTTACACAACATGTCAATCAAACCGGTTACACAACATGTCAATCAAACCATCATGCGGTACACCTTGAACTTGAAGGGGGTGTGTCAGTTGGCTGCAGAAAATGGACATTCGTGGCCTGGCCTGGCCAGGCTACTGGTGTCCTGACTTGTCAGCAGTATGACGCTGGGGTCCCCGCCTGCCTGTCTGTCTCCTGAGTGATGTGGAGGTTGACGATGCCACAGATGGGGCAGGGAAGGAAAGGGGGAAGCTGAGCTGTGTCCTTGTGCCGCAAGTGCTAAAATAACTCAACAGCAACAACAAAACACAGTTTAAAAACGGGCAAAGGGCCTGAATAGACATTTTCCAAAGAAGAAGATAGGTGTTCACAGATACAGGAAAAGCTGCTCCACCTCCCTCAGACATTAGGGGAAAACGCGACTTTAAACCACCATGAGGTGGCACACATAGTAACACGCAAACTGGAATCTGGGATGCTGATGTCTGGAGGTGGGTACGCCAGAGGCAGCGGAGACTTCAGCAGTCCATGGAGCATGGCTGGTGGGAACAGCGTGAGCAGAAGCTGTGCCGCAAGGAGCTTAAGGACCCATTGTTTGGATTGGCACGCAAAGCCATGGCCAGCTGGGAGACGAAGCAAAGTTTGCCCCTTGCAATGCAGGCTCACACCAATTGACTGCAGGAGGTAGGTGCTGATTTTCGGTCTCAGTGCACTGGCTGCCCGCCTCAGCTGCCCCTGGAGACCAGAGTAGCCTGGTCTGCTGTGTCCCAGGAGCACAAGGCCTCACCCAGGAAAAAGGACTTAGTTCCAGAAAAAGAAAAAGACCGGTGGGGCAAGCATGGACCAGTGACTTTCTGCGAGAGGAGCTGGAGTAACCAGAGGGGCGAAGGGAGAGAAGGGGTGGAGGGTAGGGGGGAGGGGTACAATACGGAAGGGAGGGTCAGACCTAAGGGGAACAACAGCTATGCTAATAGGATCCATGTTGTCTGAAAAAAAGAAATAATAAAAGAAAAAAGTAAAGAATAATTCAAATAAGTGCAAAAGAAACGTGAAAAATGATTTCCTCTGCAACGACAATTTTCAAAAGACAAAATTTCAAGGTAATATTTGATTTTTCTTCTCACTTAGAAATATTGCATCTCTCAACCATAGGAAATGAAAAAGGTGGAAAACAAAATGAGAGGGATCTAAACAAAGGAAGAACTGGAAAAAGGTGTTTAAAAACATCACATCAAAATTAAGCAACAAAGAAAGCTGTCTTCTCCAAATGAATGTACCTAGTTCATTCATTCGTTCACTGGGTGGTCGTGGGACTCTCCCAGTGACCCCCCAGCTCCAAGAGAACTGGAACTGGGAACTTGTCTTAGGTGCTCACTCTCAGCCCCCAGCACAGAGACTTGCATTTGACAATTGCACAACTTGTTGAATTAAAGTATGCACTGTTTGTCTGTTTTTATTAAGATAACACAGATTTACAGTACTGCATATGGTTTAGGGAAGCAGTCCTTTAACCTGGGCCTCAGGCCTCCTCTTCCCTTTATTCCTACCCCCACTTTGCATCCCCACTTTAGTAGCCCCAACTCTGCAATCATATTTCTTAAGGCTCCACTTTAGTTTCAAAAAAAAAAAGTAAAGAAAATACACCAGGCGTTATCAGGAGCTTGCATTGCTCTGGTGATAACAAAGAAGGCAGAAAACTACCAAGGTCAAAGCTGGACTCCAGCCCAGGTGGAGAGTCCCTTGTCCAGCACCTCCGGGCTCCGAGCTGAGCAAAGCAGGCGGTCACAGGCTGGCGCTTGCGCTGGTCTTTCCGACTCTTGCTCCCGCTAACTCAGCTTCAAGTACGTGCCCCGGTGAACACCAAGAGCAAATGGAAGTAAACGTTTCAGCCAGGAGGGCAGCTAAGTGGCCGTGGTGATGTTTAACGTGCTTTGCACAGAGCTTAAGTCGCATTGCATCCTTAACTGCTTGCTCGGCCTTCAGCTTCCCAGGGAGGGACCCACATCCGCTCGCATTTGCCTCCACCTCAGTCCCCCACGCAGCAAGAGGTCCAGAGGACATCGTGCCCTAAGCAGAGAGAGCAGCAGATGAGCACCCGTGATTCTAGATGCCTCAACTCCTTTCCCCTCTGCACACTTTTCCTTCCGTATTTCATGCCGTTTGCCTCAGGCTTTCAGACAGCCGTCAGCTGGTGACGTGAGGTCTTGCAGGCTGGGCGTGCAGAGCCGATTCAAGAGGGCCTGCGGCTGCCAGACTCCCTCATGCCCGGCTGACCCTCCTCGGCGACAGGACCAGCTCCTCCCCGTGGTCCTCAAATAGGAAGCAGCCGCAGAAGAGGCAGTTCCACTGCTCCCACCTCCTTGCCCCGCCAGAGCCGGACACCATGCCACCGTGTGCCAGCCAGGGCTCGTGTCGGTGACAGACAGATGCTGGCCATCACCACCGAATCAGGTCATCCGCGAGCAGCCCCCTCTTCCCTAGTCGGGAAGCTGCTGAGTCAAGAGTTCACCTCCCCCCCCCCCCAGGAAGCCAGTGCTGGCATTACCAGCCTCAGGGTGCCTCTGCCACCACCGGGTAGCACCTCAGTCACAAAGCTGCTGCCCAGGGCAGGTCCAGATCAGCCTTGTTCTGCTGGGGCCCTGTCCATGCAGGAGAGAGGCCCAGAGCTCTCCTCTCTCTGCTGACCTCATAACTGGGGGAAGAAAGTCACAGATGTGGCTGTGGACCCATGGCAGAGCTGCTAACACGAGAGAGGAGAGAGCTGGACCCACCGCCTGGGGAAGTCTGTCCCCAGCAAGGAAAGTCTCCACTGCCAGCGGCTGGGAGTTGGGCTCCCCGAGCCAGATATCAGAACCAGCATCACGTGACAGACACCAGAAGGAGCCTGAAGAACCTCACCACACACTTGACCTACAAGTTCCCAGCATGCCCGGTCTGACCACCCACCTCAGCTACTCCTGGAGACCCGAGCAGCCTGGTCTGTGCTGTGCAGGAGGGTGAGTCCACACCCAGGAGAAAGGACAGAGCTCCAGAGAAAGAGAAGACCAGCTGGCCAACCATGGACCAACGACTAGCAGTGAGAAGAGTTGGGGTGACCAGAAAGGGGAAGGGCGAAAGGGGGTGATTTGACTTGTGACTCGGTCCCAAATCAAGTCTAAGTGGCCAGCCAAGCTCAAGCCAACCACCTCCAGCACTGTGCCGGCTGAGCGCCTGAGCTGCCCGTCTCGATGGCGAGGCGTGAGGGAGGCTGGGAGAGCCAGCCCACTGTCCAGTCCTGCTTCTGAAAGGCTGGGAGAGCTGGCGTACGTTCCTCAGCCTTCCCGGCCCCGTCCAGGCATCCCATGGACCACCTCATCTAACCCTTTCAGCTTTCCAGATGTGCCACCATTCCATAGCCCCGTACCTCCCTATTCTACACACCCGTACCCCCATTCCACACACATCCCACCACATCACACACACCCTCATATCTCCCCATTCCATAGCCCCGTACCCCCTAGTCTACACACCCCGTACCCCTATTCCACACACATCCCACCACATCACACACCCTCATATCTCCCCATTCCATAGCTCCGTACCCCCTAGTCTACACACCCCGTACCCCCATTCCACACACATCCCACCACATCACACACACCCTCATATCTCCCCATTCCATAGCCCCGTACCCCTAGTCTACACACCCGTACCCCCATTCCACACACATCCCACATACCCTCATATCTCCCCATTCCATAGCCCCGTACCCCCATTCTATACACCCCGTACCCCCATCCTACCACATCCCACACACCCTCATATCTCAGCTTTCCAGAAAGTGCTCCTCTGCCCTCTCATAGATGAGAAAACCGAGGCTCGTCACATCTCGTTGATGAAGGTCAAGACGGTGGGAGAATCAGGGGTCAAGGTCCATGTTCCCTGGTCTCATGGAGCGGAGCCTCTGTGTTTGCTGGCTCCCCAGCCAGAGGGGGCCTCTCTGCTGGCAGCTCTCTTGCCCCTGATGATGAGTCACGGGGTTTCAAGATGGCTGGATGGCCCTGGGACTCCCGCACCTCTGACCTGGCTCCGGCCATGTGCTTAACTGCTGGGCTGCCCGAGAACCAGCCGGCGTGACCCAGGACGGGCTGGGCTCAGGGAGAGCCTGTTCCGTGCCGACCAAAGTCATCCCTCGAAGCGCTGTGGTCTTTCCCGCCTGCGGTGATGGCTCACACTTAGGCCGTTCCTTTTCTTTTTCTTTTTCTTTTTCTTTTTTTTTGTGATTTTCATACAATACTGGTCATGTGTGTGCGGTTGTTGTTCCCCTTAGGCGTGGCCCTCCCTGCCATATTGTATCCCTATTCCCCACCCTGCCCCCTGCCCCCTCCCCCCTCTGGTCACTCCAGCTCCTCTCACTGCGTTGGTCCATGCTTGGCCCACTGGTCTCTTCTATTTCTGGGACTCTGTCCTTTCTCCTGGGTGTGGATTCACCTTCCTGGGCAGCACAGACCAGGCTGCCCGGGTCTCCAGGAGAAACTGAGGTGGACGGTCAGGCCGGGCACGTCAGGAACTTGTAGGGAAGATACATGGTGGCTTCTTCAGGCTCCTTTCCGGTGTCTGTCACGTGGTGCTGCTTCTGTGTCATATAGTTCTGACATCCGGGTTTGGGAGCCCAACTCCTAGCTGCTGGGGACAGACTCCCCTGGGGGTGGGTCCAGCTTCTGTCCTTTCTCATGTTAGCAGCTCCGCCATGGGGCCAGGCACATCTCTGTGGCTTTCTTCCCCCAGTGATTGGTGAAGGAGGAGCCTCATTCACGTTGCACGTAACTGTGGACCCAGGGTTTGGTTCCCAGCCCCAGAGACAATGCAGGTAGAATCTGTGACAGGTCACCTCCATCGCTGGTCTCACCTTCCTGTCTCAGTGGTTCCCGGCATGCTTCTTGTCCCACCCAGGTGGTGAGAGTGTCCAGGCCATTATGACATCCTCTCCTCTCCATTATAGCTGCAGCTGGAGACCCGTGGGCCATTCCTGAAAACCCTAACTGAACGCTGTCTCTCTGCAGATTTCCCCAGTGTCCCTGCCAGAGTGTCGCCTTTGCTGCTGTTTCCGCCTATGTTCTCTGTACATCCCTTCCAGGACTTCCCACACCCACTTACGTAACAACATAACACTAGCAAAATAATCCCACATCCACATGACAGCGTCCTTGACCAAAGCCTCATTTATCTCCATTGTCCCTTCGAGCTCTTTGACCAGCGCATGCACTTGGGAAGCGGTCACATCAAAGACAACAAACTTAGGTCATTCGCAGCAACATGGATGGAGCTGGAAGGAACCATGTTAGCGGAAATAAGGCAGAAAGAAAAACAGAGACACGGGATGGTCTCACTTACAGGAGGGATAGAGGGAAAACAAACAAATGGACACGAAAAAGTTAAAACTAGCAGCAGAAGCATAGAGCAAGATGAGGGGAGGGTAAAACTGGGGGAGGGATGGGCACGAGAGATTAAGATGGTGCACAGGTGATAAGGCGGTGGGAGAACCTTGGGAGTAGACAGTGCTGTAATGTGCGTGGATATATGTGTGCATATGCGCACTCAAAAACGTAATAAAATCTTTAAAAAGAAATTTTCAAAAGATGAATAACAATAATGCAGAAATGATGGATGAGTTTCTGCAGCGAAGTCCTCTCTCCTCTCCTGTCGTGGATAATCCAGTCACCCTCATTTCCAGTGTTTTCAATTAGCAGGACTTCCTGCCATACACACACAGACACACACACACACGCCTGCTTCTGCCAGGCCCCCAGTGAGCCAGTGAACATCCCCGGAGTGTTTTTTATAAGTTCACTCATCTTGTGACTTTCCAAGTGTGTTTTTTTTTTTTTTAAATAATCGTCCAGGATTGCGGCTAGGACGACCTTGTCGGGTGGGCAGAGCCCATTTCTCTTTGGCACGAGCCCCCCAGAACAAGCTTCACACCCGCTCAAGCCTTTGCTCTAAGTCCCAGCTCAGCGGGCCAGGAAGCTGGGAATAAACCCCGAGAGGAAAAGCACCGAGGCGCCTCCACGCTCTGTCCTCCATCCACTCAGCTTCCTGCCAAAGCAGCATTTCTTCCACCGCTGTCAGCCCTTCCAGGCGCCGCAGACGGCCGTGTCTCCAGCCTGTCGAAACTTTCCACTTGGAGCCCCAAGCGGGCAGCGGTCACCAGGGGCTGCCTGGCTCCTGCCCTGTGGTTAATGAACCGGGCAGACCGGCAGCTTCCTCCTGGTTGCCATGGCGACGGCCCGAGCCGCTGGCCCTGTGGAAACGGAAAAGAACAGCAAGTGCAAGACCACGCATTCCATCCAGCCGCGCAGATTCCACCAGCTGTCAGGCCAGGCGCGGGGCTGCGGGGCCGGAGAGGCCGGCCTGGCCTCAGACTCCTCAAATGGTAACTTTTACACCGTGTATTTGTTAGAAATGTATTCTATTTGTTATATACCTATGTGCAATAGATATATTATAAATAGCAAATACACCTTCTCTGCTGTATATAGTTGCTACACACAGGGACTCGGGCATGTAAGACCGTCCTCTGCTCCCTTTCCAGAAAGCATGGTGACTTGGACAGTGGCTCAGGGCTCCAGCAATGCGACTGCCTCTTGGGGCAGTTCTGTGATGGCTCGAATCCCTGCTGTTCTTGTCCCTGTCACCTTCTTGGTGTAGTTTAGTTCCTGAGCTGAATGTGCCCTTTCGGGAGACTCCACCATGAAGCACTCCCCTGGGCATCCAAGTTTGGGAAATGCTCTCCACTGGGTCTCTGCCTTTAAAAGGAAACGTTTTCTGCTCTTTGCCTGAAGAAGCTGGATGATAGACGCACTGAGGCTGATGTTATATAACATAACGGTGGTGGGTGCTGTGCTTCTTGTTTCTGTTTGACAACAGCTGGCTAGGTTTGGGGGGGGGTGGTTCGAGGCTATGGAGAACAATTATCAAAGAGATACGGATGGGAGGAAATCTCCAGACAGCTGTTTATTTAAAAATCGAACTGCACCGAATTTGCTGCCGATTTATGCTCGTGAGATCAGAAACCAAGGTTTCTTTTAACTATTTTTTTATTTTGTAATTTTCATATAATATTGGTCACGTTTGCATGGTTGTTATATTGTACCCCTTATTCCCCACCGCACCCCCCTTCCCCCTTCCCCACTCCCCTTTCCCTCTTCCTCGCTCTGGTCACTCCAACTCCTCCCGCTGCAGGTTGTTGCTCCACGCCTGGCCCACTGGTCTTTTCTTTTTTTCTGGAACTCTGTCCTTTCTCCTGGGTGCGGACTCGCCTTCCTGGGCAGCACAGACCAGGCTGCTCGGATCTCCAGGGGTGACCGAGGCCGGGGATCAGGCCAAGCACAACGGGAGCTTGTTGTAGGGCAGCTATGTGGTGCGGTTATCCAGGCTCCTTTCTGGTGTCTGTGCTGTAAGTTCTGATATCTGGGAGAAACCAAGTTTAGATGAACGTTGGCTTTGGCTTTTTATTTATTTATCTATTTATTTATTGGCTAGGTCTTGCTATTTTTGCCCGGGGGAACCGCAGGCTCACGTTACCCGAGGTATCATGGACTCAAGCGATCCCTGGCCCCAGCTTCCCAGGTAGCTGAGATTACAGGCGCGCACCACCACGCCCAGCTAGTTTTTGAGACTAAGTCTCACTGTGTTGCCCCGGGAGGGACTCTAACCGTGATCCCCAGACCCCGCCGTGACTCCATAAGCTGTCGCTTAAAAGTACGTGCTACCGTGCCGGGCTGGTTAGCTGGCTTTTTAAAAAGTGTTGTTCCTTTTATTCAAAAGTTTAAGCACACATGACCAATGCTATAGCCACAGTCAAGATGACAGGATGTTTTAGTCCCCATGGGCTGTCCAGCATATATCTCACTGTTTAATAAACATGTGTTGGGAAAGTATTTTTTAGCAATCAGTGTCTTGGTGGCTATTCAGGAAAGAACTGTGCCAAGCGTTATAAAAACGTGTCCTTACAAACTAAAGGGCAAAAATAGTTTAAAATTTCCTAATGAACTTTAGGAAGTTTTTAAGCTTTTTTAAAAATACATCATACAGTATATTTGAAGAAAAAAGCATTCTTATTAATTTTTTTGGACAGAAACTGGGCATTTTCTGAACGGTTTAGTGACATATTGATGGAATGCTTTCTCCACCACTCTGATATATTTATTGCTTACAGCTGGTAGATGATCAACTTTGAAAGTCTGTGTTCAGCGGCTTGTGTCTCTATAGCTAAGGCCTCCACAGAAGCCAGGCAACTTCTCCGGGTGTCACCCAGGCCACCATGCCCAACGGCGTTGGCCTGGGGGAGGTAGTTAGCCGAGCGTCTACCCGGTGGCAGGGAAAGGCTTGCGGGTCTGCCATCATCGCTTGATTGACTAAGCTGCACTTTGAGTTAGGCCTTCACACCAGTTCACTTGCAGAAGTTTTTGGCCCCACAGTCCACGCCAGTGCGAGCAGAAGCAGCACCCAGACGATGTATGTAAACCCAACCGATAAATGGATACACACGTCTTGAGGTGTTTCTGAAATCTTTGCATCAGTAGGCTCAGGGGCCTCCCTTCATTTCCTGCTCAGGTAGCTTGAGTTTTGCTTTCAGTTCAAGGCCGCAGAGGCAGGAGCTCAGCCCTGGGGTAGGGATCCAGGACCAGGGTTCCTTAACTGACACTGAGCCATGACTGCAGAGAGTGTAGCTGCTTCCCTGTGACCTCAGGTACGTGGCTTAACCTCTCTGGCTCCGTTTCCAGATTCGCAAACAGGGCCATGCTCTCTACCTTAGCGAGACTGCCAGGGTTCAATGATAGAAAACGCACAGGTGCTCGACTGGAAGCTGGCACGAAAGCAGCACTCATTCCATAAGATAAATCACACGCTGATAAAATGAATAAATGAACGACGAAAATCATTCATTGATGTATATAGCTCCATCGCTGAGGCAGTTTTCAACACACAGGTGCTGCCGACATCTTTTAAAATTTGTATTATTTTCTAACAACCTTGTCACATTTGTGCAATTATTGATCCCCTATATATGACCCTCCCTCTTCCCCCACCCCCCATGCCCTCCTTCCAGTCTCTCCGACTCCCCTCTCTCTGCGAGTTGTTGGTTGATAAAGTTGTTGGTCAGTTGGTGGTTGTTTGGCCCATGGATCTCTTCCTTGATCTGGTAAATGTTCTTTTCCTGGGTGAGGACCTGAGCGTCTGGGACTTGGTGGTCCATGCTGATTAAGTTATTTTTTTATTAATTGCATATATATACACACATACACATATGTTACATCGTTGTCTACCCCGAGGTTCTCCCATCACTATGAACCATCTTTATCTCTTGTGCCCTCCCCCTCCCCCGATTTAACTTTCCTCCCCCTCTCTTGCTCTAGGTTTCCGTTCTGTTGACAGTTTTAAATTATTTTTGTCCATGTGTTTGTTTTCCCTCTATCTCTCCTATAAGTGAGACCATCCCGTATTTCTCTCTTTCTTTCTGGCTTATTTCCATTAACATGATTCCTTCTAGCTCCATTCATGTTGCTGCAAACGACATGTTTGTCTTCTTTGATTGGTGATTAACATTCCATTGTGTAGCTGTATCACATCTTTTTCAGCCATTCGTGGTTTGGGGGCGTTTGGGTTGTTTCTGTATCTTGCAATCGTAAATAGTGCTGTGATAAACATCTGGGTACAGTGTCTTTCCAGGCTGTTTAAGTTTCTAAGAGTGACTTAGAGGCGGGCAGCCAGGCCAAGCTCATTCGGGACCACTTATAGGCGTGTGGCATTGTTCTCCAGGCTCCTACATAGTGGCATTTCTAGTTAACAATCTCCTTTTCTCCAGACCCACGTGGTCGCTGGAATTCGTGCCTCCTCGTTCATGCTGGTTGCCTCCTCCTTCTGGTGTCTGACCCTGGTGCTGCTTCCAGGCCTTATAGTTCTGGCTTCTGGATTTGGGATCCCAAGTCTCAGCCATTGGCATTAGCGGGGTTCCCGCATGGGGATAGACTCCAGCTGGAGCCTTGTCCAGCTCTTCTCCATTCTCGTGGTTTACAGCTCTGTCATGGGGCCGCAGCCCCTTCTCTGTGACTTTCCTTCCTGAATGGGAAAGGAGGGCGCTTTGCTCACCTTGGTGGCATCTCTGGATCCAGGGCTTGTTTCTTTAGCCCCTATAACGTCATAGGTGAAGCTCTTTGCCAGGTCATGTATGTGACGAGTCTCACTGTCACGTCTTATGGTTCTGATTGTGCTCAGTTTGGGTCCTGCCCAGGTGACGATCATGCCCGGGGCCTTTGTTTGTTCTTCTTTCCTCCTGTGCGTCGGTCAGTGGATTGTTGGTTTTCTCATCTCCAGTGAGATCTGTTAGAGGTGGGAGTGACAAGCAGGGGAAACCTCCCCCCCCCCGCACCTTAGGAGCTAAAGCAGCCCTCCTTCTGCCTGGGACCCCGGTGGGGTGCCTGCCCAGGCCCCTGCTGGTGGCCAGGGCTGCGGCAGGGTGCTGTGGGAGTCTCACCCAAGCAAAGGCCTTTCGACAGGAAACTTGTACCCCACTTCCCATCTGGCTACCCCAGGGCCGGACCGGGATGGTGTTGTCGATGTCTCTTATTTGAAAGTACAAAGCCCCTTATCAATGACCTTGGGGACCAGGGCTGAGAGGCAGCTGATGCTGACTTGATAAGCTGTGGGCACAACATCATCTCTTGTCTGCCCAGCAGTCTGGGCTCTTCTGGTCACCAGAGGCTCATATTGACCCCGTGATGCTGGGGTTCAGCTAGACTTCCAGGGGGGCTGAGTGTGAGGCTGGGTGGACGAGCACAGAGCTCATCCGGAGAGTCTGGGAGCTGGTTCATCATCACCCTATACCAATGGATGCAAATACAACTAAATCATGGAGGGCTTGGGATCCCTAAGGGCGTACACACAGGGGAGAGAGCCAGAGGGTGTGCAACAACGGCAGGGAAGAGAAGGAGATGCCAGCTAGTCAGACTGAGACGGGCCATCGTTGAGCAGACCTGGAGCATCCGGTATCGATGGAGGAACGGAAAGCCCTTAGCTCAAGTGCAGGCACCTGGTGTAGGCGACCAGGTCAAAGGTGGGTGAGAAGCTAATGGTAACGGGACCAGGAAAGTAACCGGTGGATTTGGCGTTGGGGTGGGGGTGGGGACAGAGGCAAGTCACCTGGTGAGAGTGGGTTCAGCAGTGTGAATGGAACAGAAGACACAGCCAGGTCCTTGGGCCCCTGCACGGGTGCAGACTTGCACAGGCTTTTAACTTATTTCATGGCAGGCTTATGTGGCTTATGTGGCTTATGTGGCTCATGTGGCTTATGTGGCTTATGTTCCATGAAAGAAGCAAGTTTGAGGCTAGTCCACACTTCTAGCTTACTCAAGTTTCCCGAAAGAGGTGGCTTTGAAGACCATTTAAAAGGTGAGCGTAGCTTCCTAGCCGATGAGACACAGGGCACAATGTAAGTAGCCTGGGAGGGAGGTAAAGAGTTCAGACTAGGGAATGACAACACACGCATGCACACACACAAGGATGCACACACACGCGTACATGTGCACACACATACATGCACACACCTACATGCACACACAAGCCTTTCCCAGTTTTGACCTCTTTTCCATAAAAAGGTTCCTTCCCACTTGCATCCCAGAAATGCCTGCTTTCCTAGGTCACTAGGGAAGCCAGAACCTTCTGTGGGACCAGAAGTTCTTAAGAACTCACCCGGAGCTGGGTCTAGACACGCTTCGTGGTTTGGCCCAAACTGTGATGCCCACATGATCTCCGGGACCTCTGCTGTCATCACAGAAATCACCTTCAAGGATTCCTCCCTGAGGTCAGGAGCAATATTTTTTGAAATAAACTTATTTGAGACTTAAAGAAATATTACTGTGAAGCTTGCACTGAGAGCTCCCGTATGCCCTGGCCTTATCATTAGCATCCTGCATGAGTATGGTGCACCTGTAGCGATTATTGATTATTAATGAACCAATATTGATACATTACCCTCGTGAACTAAGGTCCATACTATCTTCTGTTCTTGGGTTTTTCTCTAGTGTCCTTTCTCTGACTCGGACTCAGTCAGAATTTCCCTTTGGTCATCCCTCCCAGGAGGCATTTTTTTAACCCTTAAAATCTCTCAAGAGGCAGCAACATCTAAATTGCCTTTGGTGCTGAGTTTTGTAGCGACAACAACCAAAGGGGATTTTACTCCTTACTTTTCTAAAACCCAAGCATTGGAATTCTTGGATCCAGATGAAAGGAGAAATTCAGGCTCATGTCCAGAGGAAGTAGTCCCAGGCGCTTTATGGGACTGCAATAATGTATGAGTGGAAGATGGAAATTCCTCCTGATTGTTCTGGAAGCAGGTGATTACAATATTAAAGGTCAGCCAGCTCTGGCTTCTCATCTCCGAGCAAAGGGATGGCTCTGACTCATTTTCCTGGGCAGCCTCACTCGCACAGAGCACTTGCCCAGTCATTTGAGCAAAGCTCTCCCTGAGTAAGTTTTGCAGGACCGGGCGCTGAAAGGTGGGGACGTTTGCGGCGGGGCCCAGCCTGGTGCCCGAGCTGAGGGTCAGGACGAGCTGGCTGGACCAGCCGGCTAGATGAGCTGGCCAGGGAGGTCACTCTGTGCTAACTCTGCTCAGCCTGCCTTGGGCTCTGGGAAGTGTGTGGAGGGACGAGGGACACGATGGGGACCCTAATTCGGGGATTGTGGATGCCATTTCAGGGTGTCACCCTGGGTCCCTGAAAGTCACCAAGTATAGGGTAAAAGAGTTACAAAGCGGGCTTTTTGCGCCCTCCCGCCATTAGCCTGTATGGCCAGCACGTGTGGTCTTGCACGTCCCTGTGCTGGCGGGCACGGGCGCAGGGAGCACGGGGCGGGCATGTGTCCATGGGGGCAGGGGTCAAAGGGCAGCATCACCCTGAGACCAGGAGAACGCAGGAGAGAAGACGAGGAAGCTGGTCCAGGCCCTGATTCAGCAGGAAAGGCCTATGATAAAAATCCACCCAAGATTCCAAGCTGTCTTTCTGTCTGCGAGAACCGGCCGTGACCCGCCCCGGCTGGGGTGGCCGCGAAACCCAAGGCCGCCCCAGAGCCCAGAAGCAGGTGGGTGAAGCCACAGGGATCCTGGTGTGAAGCCACAGGGGATCCTGGCCGAGGCCTTGCCGCCGCCACTCAGCGGCGCTCAGGAGACGTGCAGGCAGGGCTGCCATGTGTAAAGGAACGTGCGTGTCCACCCCGAGGCCCACACAGGATCCCGCAGCTCCTCCACCAGGACGGGGTCAGGGGGTGCGATGCGGCTCACAGCCGTGGCAACTGGCACTTCTCAGACCTGGGACGTAAAAGGGGTTTTTTAAGTTTTATTTTTATTCTGTAATTGTCATACCGTATCGGTCACGTGTGTGTGGTTGTCGTCCCCCTAAGGTGTGGCTTCCCTTCCGTACTGTACCCCTTAGCCCTCGCCCCCTCCCCTTCTCCCCTTTCCTCCCTCTGGTCACTCCAGCTCCTCCCGCTGCAAGTCGTTGGTCCATGCCTGGCCCGCTGGGCTTTTCTTTCTCTGGAACAATGTCCTTTCTCCCGGGTGTGGCCTCGCCCTCCTGGACGCAGCAGACCAGGCTGCTCGGGTCTCCAGGGGCGACTGAGGCAGGTGGTCAGGCCGAGCATGTCGGGAGCTTGTTGTAGGGTAGATGTGGTGGCTTCTCCAGGCTCCTTCCTGGTGTCTGTCCCCTGTGGCTGGTTCTGTGCCGTGTGGTTCTGATGTCGTGGTTGGGAGCCCGACTCCCAGCCTCTGGGGTAGAGGTGTTCCCTGCTGGGGACAGACTTCCCCAGGCTGTGGGTCCAGCTCTCTCCTCTCACATGTAGGCAGCTCTACTGTGGGGCCACAGCCACGTCTCTGGCTTTCCTCCCCCGGTGATTGGCAAAGGAGGAGCCTTGTGGGCCAGGGGGTGGTTCCCCAGCCTTGGAGACGATGCAGGTAGAATCTGTGACAGATCACCTCCATCGCTGGTCTCACCTTCCTGTCTCAGTGGTTCCTGACACGCTGCTTGTCCCACCCAGGTGATGAGAGTGTCCGGGCCGTCATCACTTCCTTTCCTCTGCATTATGTCTGCGGCTGGAGAGACTGGGTTTTCATTCCCAGTGCAGGTCTGAGGTTGGAGTAAACCAGAGGGGAGGGGGATATCTCCCCCATCCCCAGCCCATGCCCCAGCAGAAGTGCCCAGTCCTCAACCCCTGCCCACATGGAGGCAGAGGCCAGCTCCCCCAGCCTGAGACCCCTGGACCCGAGACCCGCCCCCCCTCACCAGTGGCTCAGGCTGCTGGCTGGTGCACTAGAGGCCTCTCCAAGGGCCTGAGCCTTCTGAAAGGACCTCAACTCCCACCTCCACTGGACTCAGGGCTGAGCCCGGAAGGCAGAGCCTACTAACCCCCACACCCAGCTCAGGACTCCTGGCGGAGACTGCCCAGCCCCCACCCCTGACACCAAAAGGGTGGAGGCCAGGTCCTAGGAGGTAAACAGTTAAAGAGGATGTGAGGGTCAGAGGTACAGTGACACAGGGATTCCTTGGGCTCCCGTGAATGTTCCTGAAGTGCCTGCGTGTCAGGCGCTGGCCAGGAACTGGGGCCCCCACGATCAACAAGAGCACCTGAACCCTGACCCCCACATCCTTCGAACAGTCCGGGGGCAGCAAATCAGGGAGCAGGATCAACGTGCTGTCGAACCTCCACAAAAGGCTGCTCTTTCCTGCTGCGTTGTTTTTCCCTAGATTTTATTCCTTTTTAATTTTCATACAACATTGGTCACAACTGTATCATTATTGTTCCCTCTATGACCCTCCCTACATCACCTCCCCCTCCCCACCCTCCCCACCCCTCCGGGTACTCTAACTTCTCTCTCGCTATAAGTCCTTGGTTGATGCTTGACTTGCTGGTCTCTTCTTCCTGGAATAATGTCCTCTTTTCCTGGGGGAGAACCTAGGCTCCTGGAACCTAGCCGTCTAGGCTGCTGGGGATCTCCAGGGTTTTCTGTGAGGCGGGAAGCCAGGCCTTACAACCTCATCTGGGCAGGAGGTGGGGGGCATGTTTCTCCAGGCTCCTTTGTGCGGCAATTCCTGTGGTGGAGATGATGGCAATGTTGACCGTCTCCTTTCTGGTTTCCGTCCCTTGGTGCTGCCTCTGTGCCATCTCATTCTGGCATCGGGACCCAACTTCCAGTCACGGCCAGTGGGTAAGTTCCCCGGTGGAGACAGACTCCGTTCTGCTGGTTCTTAACGATGCTCGTTGAGACGCTTCTGCGCTCCACTCAGCGAGTCAGTGAGACTGGAGGAAATCCTGGCCTCCCAGTGGTGTGTCACCATGCTTGTCACCGATTGTCCTGCAAGCAGCCTGATTGTGACTCTGATGGAGCAGGCAGCCAGCACAGGCTTGCCAGCGTGCCCGGGGTCTTTCCTGCTTCTAGCACAGACACACCAGGCAGGGTGGGGCCAGGCCACGATCAGGGCTAACAGCCAGGGGGCTGGGAAGCAGGAAGTCCCCCAACTCCCAGGAATTTTCATGCTCTTTCCTTGTTCTCTTTCTCTCTCTCCTCCTTCCCCTCCCCCTTTCCCACCTCCCCCTTCCCGTCCCCCATCTTCTCTCTCATCTCATGCTTGTGTTCCCACCCCGGGGTGATGCCACCCTTTTAGCCTTTCTTCCCAGGCCCAGGTGTGCTCACTCACACAGGTGCACACCCACCGGGCCCAGGTGCCTACACCATCATGGGGAGGGCGCCCTGCCACAGGTCCTGGCCGCATAGGCTAGTGGAGGTCAAAGCCTGACTGACTCAGCATGCAACAGGGAACACAAACAAGGTTAAAGGACAACAATTAGCTTGTATTCGATGGCTTACACTCCCACCTGCCTGATACAGTTCCTTGTCACCTTCCCACCACCACGACTACATAATAGAGGCCTCCCCAGGTGTGTCTCACCTGTGCCTACACACCATCCTCCATGATCTGCCCCTGAGCCCCACAGGTGTGGAGGTGACATTGCTGAGTGGCTCTTGCCTCTGCTGCGGGGCTCCCGGTGGGTTGGCTGTCCTGAAAACATGCTCCAGGGGATGCCCAGTCTCCCCAGAAGGACCCCAATGGCGCTGCCTGCGACTCCACCCTCACTGCCGCAGAGCGCTGCTCTCCTAGGTGCACAAGTTGGGAGGTGACCAGGAGTCCCCCACAGTTCCAGGTCCTGCAGAGCAGCCCCTGCGGTCTCTGGACTCAGCTCGAGGCATTTGTTCATCTGGGCTGAGAACAGACACATACCTTCCCGTCCCTCATCCCCATGCCTGGTCCTCACGTCATCCCAGCCCTTCTTTGCTCTCAACAAGTCCATGTTGCAGGAACCACCTGCATGGGGTCATCCCCGACCTTGTGAATCCATCCAGAGGCATCTGTCTGGGCTTCACGAGGCCTGGCACCAAGCAGGTGGCCTAGGAAGGTTTTGCATTTAGGCCCTCAGAGAGACAGTAAAGGAGCTTTGGATGCAGTCTGCCCACAGGCTGACGACGCAGGCTAGTGAGGGCGAGGCCAGTCCTGTAGGGCTGGTAGCAAATAAGGGCTGCTTGGTGCAGAAGGTGGTTTGATGGGAGAGGTCATTTCCTGGCTATCTCTGTCTCCTGTGACTGCTGTAGTGTATTTGCACAAATTTAAGATTTATAAACTCAAAAATGTATTCTCACGCATTCTGGAAGTCGGAAGTCCAAACTGAGTCTGACTGGGTCATCCAAGGGGCTGGGGGTCTGGCTCCTTCTGGAGACCCCAGGAAGAACCCTGTCCCTGCCCCTTCCAGCTCCAAGAACAGCAGGCAGCCGTAGCTGGTGTTCACGTCACTGCGACTTCGCTTCCATTGTCACATTGCCTTTCTCTCTTCCATCTCTTCCTGGCCGTACCCATGTGATTACATTGCATTCACCCAGACCATCCAGGGTAATGTCCCACCTCATACCTGTAGCTGTACAGGTTACAGGAAATAGAACATGCATCTCTTCAAGGCCACGGCTCAACCCGTCACACTGTTTAGCAGACTTAGAAGGAAACCAGAAAGTATTGTGATCACATCCCTGCTCCTGTATTGTGCACCTGTAATAATTTGAAGGTTGCCATTTGCCAGATTTTATAGGACATTTTATAATGTCTGTTATAGGAAAAAATGATGCCAATAGACCTTCTTATGATGCTGAGCTTGTTCTCCACTCAAATTCCTGATGTAAGCAGCAAATTAAATGCAAGTGACTTTCGCTGCTCTTGGGGGTGCCATTTGGGATGCTGGGATAGACGTGATGATATTCCTATTAGCACCATGATCTTGTCATTACAAACACCACTGTGTATAAGCAGAGCTACACCATGTGCGTTATATTTAATACCATGTAGATATTAATACAGTGGGTCCTCCACTGTGCCATTTAGCTCAAAGTCATTTTGTTTCAACATCATTGAGGGTAAAAAAAAAAAACTGCTGTGCTGGGGAGTTTGCAGATCTCCCTTCTGTGTGAGTTTTCCCCACTACGGGGGTTTCCTCTCACTTCCCCAGGATGCACTGTAAGTCTCTTTTGTCCCTTTTGGATTGAGTGTGGGTGGGTGTGATGTGCCCCATGATGGAAGGGTGTCCAGTCCAAGGCAGGGACCCCAGGCCTATCTGTTTTCCTTTCCCAGGGGAGTGCTGTCCCCCGGGGAGGAGGGAGCTGCCTGTGCCATTAGGGGAGAAGACACTGTTTACTTTGGTGGTGCTTAATGTGAGACCAAGTCCAAACTTCTGCTACCCATCGGATGGATGGATGGATGGATGCATGGATGGATGGATGGATGGATGGGGGATGGATGCATGCATGTATGCATGCATGCATGGATGGTTGGATGGATCATTGGATGCATGCATGCATGGATGGTTGGATGGATCATTGGATGGATGGATGGATGGATGGAGGCTGGATGGATGGATGGATGGATGGATGGATGGATGGATGCATGCATGCATGCAAATGATTTCTATCTGTCAGAAGTGTGTGGGGCATCTATTGAGAATGTCAGTATTGTTTTGTGACCAGAACTACATTTACAAACTTACCTCTTGGCTACATCATCCAGCCTCTGGTCAAATTGCTTTCATTTCATGTTGTTTGTTTTCAAGTAACAGATTCCCAGAATCTGTGGCTGACAGGAGGGAAGGGCTGCCTGCTGTAGTGGCAGCGTTGACGCGTAGCACAAGGGAACCCATCTCCCTCACACCTACGTCCCTGTAGTCTGAGCAGAGTCCATGGGGCCATCACTCTCTCACCTCGGAAGCACCTGGAAGGCTGCCTGAGGTGCAACCACACCTGGTACCTCCAACACCAGCCACACACATGTGTCTTCCGAGTCCTGCTGAGGACTAGAGCTGACTCTACCTCAAATCCAACTTAGAGAGACAAGCCTTTACTTCTTTTCTGAGGGGAGGGAAAATGGCAGATAAGGGTAAACAGTTTAGATCCCACCACCTGCCTCAGATGAAAGAGTGATGGCATCAGAGTCAGGGAGTGAAGTTCCCACCTCAGACAATGAACCATGAGGGAAGTGCTGATGAGGCCTGTGAGAATTCAGTAGCTCGCCCTGGCCTGGGGGGTGCTGCGGTGGAATGTGAGGAAGAAAGAAAAAATACTTATCTCACTAAGAAAATGCTGGGGAAAGACCCAAATTAACTTAGTTCTCAGCACTATGCACGCTGATATTTTCAACAAGGCTGTCATTCCTCTTCCAAATATTATCTTACTTGGTGTGTAGCTCTCACCTTCTGCCTGTAGTGTGTGAGGGGAACAGAGCTAAAGAAAAGAAAAACTCTTAAATAAATCTTCATTCTCAAAGACCTTCTCTTTTTTTCTTTCTTTCTTTCTTTTTTTTTTTTTTTTTAGAAAGTAGGTCTTACTATGTTGCCCAGGGTTGTCTCAAACTCATAGACTCAAGTGATCCCTAATCTCAACCTCTCAGGAAGCTGGGATTACAGGCACACGCCACCACACCCAGCTATCTTTTTAGAGACTAGGTCTCACTATGTTGCCTGGGGTAGTCTCGAACCTGCAAATTCAAGCAATCCCTGGCCTCAGCTTCCCAGAGCTGGGATTACAGGTGCATGCCACTGTGCCTGGCTTCTCAAGGTTCTATACCTAAAACCATACCATCTTTCTCTAGAGATCTCATTCACAACACACTGAGTAGCTGACTCTCCCTCCTCCTACCTGGGAAGGAGGAGGGCAGAGCCGTGAACAAGTGGGAGCTACTGGATCGAGACCAGATGATCACTCAATTCTGGGGTCCTAGAGAGTCCACCCATACTTCACCCATATTTCACATGCAATCCTTGCTCTGCCTCTGACATGAGACAAGAGGGAGATAAGGCTTAACTTGCCAATAGCTGTAGGTGAAAATGTGTATTGTATATATGCAGTGGAATACTACACACCCATGAAAAGATAAAATAATGGCCTTTGGAGCAAAATAGGAAAATCTGAAGATGATGATGTTAGGTAAACTAAAAAATGAAGGGCAGATATTGGATGGTTTTACCATCCAAAAGTCATACACGGCCAAAATACAATAGGAATAAAAAATCTTGAACTTAAAGAGTATAGTGGTTACTGGAGGGAATGCAAGGTCAGGAGGAGATGAGGGGAGAGGGAGGCAGATGGGGTATGGGCACAGGTGTCTTGGTGGAAGGTGAGTAGAACATAGATATTTATAGCAGAGCAAAAATGTAACCACCCAATGAAAACAAAACATATAAAATATACATTGACATTTAAGCAATAACAGATTGCTATGAGCACAAGATTTCAGCCCCAGCAGCTGGAGGAGCAGACAAGGGGAGACCAAGGAATTGGGATGATGGCACAGCTAGAGACTCCAGGCCTGGGGAAGAGGCCATGCTGGCTTCTCAGTCTTGCTCCTAACTGGTCTCGTGGGAGCTGGTCTTGCTGCCATCTAACCAAACCACCCCGAGGCCCATGATGCTGACATGGTGAACGGTCCCCTCCTCCAGGGCTGTCAGAGGGCAAAGTCTCAGAGTGGGAGGCTAAGCGTGAGTCAGCGATCCTGTCCAAAGACTGCTCACAAGGACCCTACCACCTCCTACATCACCTTCCGGGGGGCTCGGGCAGGCATCGTGTGTCCTGGCCGCAGGCCCACAATAGACAAGCACCTGCCCCTACCTTGCCCTTCTAAATCCAGCTCCCCAGGTTCTCTGCATCCCCTCAAGGATGCAGGTACTGAAATGGCTTTATCTGGAGAGCTTGGGGGCAGGCAGAGGCAGCAAACGGAGGGAGGTGAGCTTACAAGGGAACTCCAAAAGACAGGTGCCCTCTCCTGTCTCTTCCCCTCCAGGTCATCTCTCCCCTTGAATGACCTTGAGGCAACCTTCCCACGGGCACAGACCCCAGCAGGCCTGGACACCTGCTTTATAAACCATCACCGCCTTGTGGTCACCTCTTGCACAGGGAGTTTACGGCCAAGGGCAGACCCAGGACAAAGCCAGGGGTCGAGCCAGGACTCTCCAAGTTTTTCCCTTTAGTGTCTATCTCAACATCTTAAAATGCTACTTTTGGTGTCTTGTTTCCCAGGCAGGCAAGCGTTTGTCACCTTCAGGAATAAAAAACTCTATCTATTGGGGATGATATTTTCCTAATTTTTGTTGGTGGGGTGGGGTCAGAATTGCTCAGAGACCAAACCCATGGCATGGCCAGAAGTCCTGTCTTGCTCTGCCCTGCCTGCCTGCCCAGCCTTCTGGGCCATCTGAGACCCCACAAGGACTCCTCACATCCCTGACAGTCCCTCAAGTGACCACCGCCCTGTCTGCAGCATCTCACTCTTCCTCTCTTCCTCACCCCACTCCCTTTGATACAGGTGACTCTGCTGGATGGGCAGCTGGGGCCTCTGGTAGTGATGTAGTAGAAAATTGTATGGGTGCCATAATGTCCTGGTGGGGGGGTCTGAGAGAAAGGCCCGCAAGAAGAAATGAGAAGCATGAAAAGGGCGCACAGAAAGAGGAGCTGGAGAGAGGTGTGGGAGAGACGTGAGAACAGCAGGCCTGCAAAGAGGAGCCTGAGTGGCCTAGCTGGGCGAAAACCCCCCTGAAAGAGTGTGCAGATGGTGGCGAGGAGCTGTGGTGGGAGAGTGGCCAGCAAAAGAGTAGCCGGTGTGGAGTCAGATACCAGAATGGCAGGTTGGGGGTGATCAGGGGCTACTGAGGGCAGGTCTGGTGAGTGTGGCCAGACACCAGCAAAGGCAGGCCTGATAAAGAAAGTGTGTACATGACACTGCAGCAAGGTGGTGTGGAAAGCTGGTACCTGGAGAAAGTCAGGGATTTGGAAAGCTGATTTTGCATCAGTGCTTGTTGGAAAGATTTAAAGAACCTTGGAGAAGTGGAGCAGCTCATAACACTGGAGAGAGAAGAAGCAAAGAGAAGACGCTGGAAAAAAGACTGGAATTTGCAGAGTGCCTGCCTCAGGTGTGGAAAAGAGTCTCGTCTTGAACATGTGTTTGGGATTTTTGGACTAAACGGTAATTGGGGTAAAGTAAGTGACCACGTGTGGCATTAAGAAGCTTTTGGTTTCCTGGTTAATCTTCCTTGTTAGTAAAATCTTAATCTTCCTGGTTAATCTTCCCTTGGGCAAATTTCAGGCTCCTTGCAGGCAGGGCTGATATCTGCTTCCTTTCCAGTTTCTGCCTGAATCTGCTGCCTGGCACCCACTCAATGTTCTTCAACAAATTTGTTCTCATTTTCTTTTGAAAAGATGGAAGAATCATAAAGGGCCGAACAGCATTCCCACCTGCTACATGCACAGGCATAGGCCAACTGCTATGACAGGCATCACCATAGCAAGGGCTTAGCGGAGACAAGCCTCAACCTCCCTTCATAGCAGTTTCAAGCCTGATGGGGAGAGGGGCTGTGTTTAGCCTACACAATCCTTCAGAGACTCAAGCTTTCGTCTCCATTTCTGTGACTGTCCAAGGCCCTTCAGTGTCCCACATGATTTTCTGCCCATGTTTCATCAGCTGGAGTCCAGCCACCTCCTAGCACCTGGCTGCAAGAACCTTGGGAATTCTGAGAGAGCTGTGGCACAGGAGGAGAGGGGCGCATGATTATGGGTGGCACCAGAAGATCACACAATAGCTGTAAGGTTGTAAGACACAATAGCTGACTTCCAAGTCAGGAAGCCGAGGGCTCAGGTGGCAGTCTTCCCACCTGCGTTTTTCAGGCAAGATGCTAAAAACTGTGCATACATCATGGAAGATATTTGGAACCCAGGGTTTTTATTCAGAATTAGCTTAAATATTATCTTTACTTTGTAGCTGAAGACATCTGAATAGCGATGCATCATTAGCCAGTAACTGCATGAAAGCAAAGATGCCTGAATTGAGCTGATACAGACATTAGTTGCTTCAAAACAAATTCCACACGGATTCCTTCTCAATCTATGATTACGCCCAACATTTAGATAATGTTTATACTTGGCTCCAAAAGCGATGTTTCAAACTGAACTAGTTGTTTATAACAAGATATTGCCGGTCAGGAGATACTGTGTCAGTGGGAGGATAGCAGGGGACCATTTACCCAAACAGATTGGAAATGTCATGAATAATGATGCTTTATATGTGCAGGCACTGATCCCCCCCCAAAAAAAATGAATTGTGGCAAAATCTAGTAACAGTCTCTAAATCCTCATAACAACTACAAAATGTCATCTTGCAGGGATTCAAATTTTTAAGTCAGAAGCCAGTTTAATTAGGAATTGGAAGTGATTTTTATTTTAAAAGGGAAAAGGCTCTTAGGGAAGAGCTCAAGAAACAGGAAATATAGTGGTTATCAGAGGGGATGGCAGGGAAGAAGGGGAAGGTGGGGGGGCAGGGGGAGTTCTGGAGCTCTGGGGGAGGGTCCGTGAGGCATGTGCACATAGTAGGTTGTGCTCTCTAAATTATACAGTTACATGAATGATTGGTTACTTGATAACGTTTGAGAAGAAAAAATGAAACCGGTGTAGATGCTCCAGCAAGTAGCAGATAGTGTCACATAGAAAACTAAGCTGCGACACTGGGAACAAAGGCAGAAGAGTGGGATGGAGCTGCGGGGTTTGGTCTGGAGGGGCAGTCCCAACTGCGGGTGCCGCGTGGGCCAGTTTCGGCCCATGCCTGTGGCAGCCTGGACATTGGCTGCCACTGTACCCTGCACCCTCAGTGTGACCGGCTTTCGTCCCCCTCCACTCCCGCCCACATGGTGGGGATGGGGCATGCATGGCTGGGGGCTGCTTCCAGGGACAGCTGGGAAGGCTGGTGCATGGGCACTGTATACCTGAGGCCTGCCAAGAAGCCGAGTGCAGTGTGCGGGGTGGGGGGTAGGGGTAGGGTGGGGTTCATCACAGTCCCCTCTCATTTAGCCTCCACTCCAAGCAGCCCACACCAGCAATAGGTACATCGAGACAAACTTCAACCACAGAAACAGAAGAGGCAAAGAACAGCAAGAAAGACTGAAAAGAAATGCCTCTAAGGCAGGACTCAAAAAGAGCAAGGCAAGTTCACAGAGCAATGAACTGTGAGAACAAACATGAAAGAGCTATGCCTACTGCTCACTGGGGAGCTGTGACCAAAAACCCGGCACAGAGATGCAGTCAGTAAGGAACAGCGTACCACCTTGGCCAGAGGGAGGATGCCTACAGAATGGCAGTGGCCCAAATGCAAAGCTCCTAAAAAGGAGACCAGGAGCTCTACCACCAGCCGATGGCTGTCCCCATCGAGGAGCGGCTGGGAGTCAGGTCCCCAAAGCCAAAGACCTGAGACATAATGGGATGGAGCAGCAAGATGAGACAGAAAACAACAGAAAGAACAGCCACCAAGAAACAAGAAGCATGGATACAAAGGTGCTCAGAATGACCAATGAAGATAAAAAAAAAAACGACAAAAAAACACAAAAAACTAAAGGGCTAAACATGCACAAACAACAAAAAGAAAGGAGGCAAAGAGACCAGAGGGGGTGTGGTGAGGTGGGGTAATCCCATGGGGGATCAGCAATTAAGCAATCACGTATTGTACAAAATCCAACAATAAAAAATATTAATTATTAAAAAAATCTGAGTTAAATCACAACATTGTATACTTTCAACTAAGACAAGTCATTTATTAATATCTCTAAATAAAGCTAGAAGAGGGAGAAAAAATAAACAAAGGCAGAAGAAAGCTAATGTCTGGCCACTGGAAACCAGGACTTCGGGAGCTGGCAAGGGTGTCTCACACATGCAAGCCCTCCATCCTATGCAAAGCAGTGTTGGGAAGAGGAGAGGAATTTCAGTCAAGGAGGTGACTTGGCATCTGAGTGTGGGCTGCGAAGGGAGATGTGTGTTTGCTCCCTTGGGGTGTGTCTTATCAGAAGGGTGTGCAGTGTTGGCAGCAGTGAGACAGCTGGATGGCCTGGGGCTTTGCACCTCAGGGATCTAAGGGCTTCTGTTGTTTTGCCCCTGGACTTTGCTCTTTTTTCTGGCAATGCTCTCAGTTCCCCTTGGTAGAACCAGTTTTCTGCCCTCTTGGTTCATTTCCAGTGTGGCCGGTCCCACTCTTGACTTCAGGACTGAGCATGGTCTGATCCTGTGGGGAAAGAGACTTTCTTTCTTTAAGGTTTTCTTAACCTGCTGAAGGGATCTGCTGGTGACCATTCGGTCTCCGGAGAGGGTGCACTTTTATCCAGAAATGAAGTCAGCACAGAAGAAAACAGAGGCAAGAGCCGTGCATGGTGGCGCATGCCTGTAAGCAGCAGTCCAGGAAGCCGCGGCTGGGGTCAGGGATCGTGGTTCGAGTCCTGCTGGGGGCATGTAGTCACCTAGTCCCAAAAAAATAGCTGGGCGTGGTGGTGCACACCTGTAATTCCAGCTGCCTGGGAAGCTGAGGCCAGGGATTGCTTGAGTCCGGGCAATGTGAGCCTGCAAAAATACTCTGAAGGA
>PVHY01014055.1:0-39543 GCA_004024945.1 Uropsilus gracilis
TCTCCTCCACTGAACCTCTCTCTCTATCCAGTCTCCATATTCGAATCTGCATCCCCCCTCGAATCGAATCCTTCTCCCTGTTTGCACACCCTTCATACACCCTGATTTCCCGCCCTCCAGGAAATCTGCTTCACCCAGACTATTCCACCCCCCTCCTCCCCCTGCATCCCCCCGAAGGGAAACCCCAGCCAAGGTCACTCCCCCACTTCAACACCACCTGTCCTCGAAATCTGCAATCCCAAACAGGAGACAATGGGGGGGGGGGGACACCCTATCAAGATCACAGCTAGGGATACTTCCTAGGGCCCCATGGTGGCCCTATGAGTCCTGCTACCTCAGAACCCTCTTGAGGGGAGCCCTGTTAGTGTCCTTCCTTGCTGTCAGAAGGCAGCACATCTGCTGGCTTTGGATGCTTCAGTTTGGTGCTTAGCTTGTTTTGACTTTTCCTCATGGCTTGTGTTTATTTTTCCCACTATCCCACATATTCGTGAAACCATTTGGTTTCTTTTTCTTTTGGACTTGTTTCTGCTAATATGATTTCTTCTAAGTACATCCATGTTATCATAAAATCGTCAAATTTGTCATTTTTAATTGATGAGTAATAGTCCATTGTGTATATATATATTACATTTTTTTCATTCAGTCAGTTCCTGTATTGATAACGGGTCAAAAGAGGCAAAAGCCGCTAACCAACAAAGCACAGGTCCGCTTCACCCCCGTGTAGCTGTTGCCACGCAAAATGCAGATAGCAAGAGATTTTATTTACAAGGGACTATTAACAGGGAAATCAAAAAGTCTTTAAAGCCACAAGTGGCCAGTTATTTTACCCCAGTCACCATTCTCAGTCCCAAAGGTCCCAAAGACACATGTCTAAGATGATACCCTTTGACCCTCCAAACCTGAGGCAGGTGCTCTGCAAAGTCCAGTCCAGTCTTTTTCTGGCATCTTCTCTTTGCTTCTCCACGTTCTGAGCTGCTCCCTTTCTCCAACGTGCTTCAAACTTTTCCATAATTGCTGATGTACAAATCAGCTTTCCAACCCCCTGGCCATCTCCAGGTAACAGCTTTCTATCCCAGGGGGTCTACCCTGGCCAGGCCACATGGGCTTGTTCTCTCAGTCTGCCATTCTCTCTCCTCCCCAAAAGTCTGTCTCTTTCTCTAGTTTCTGCTCCTTTCCTTTTATCTCTTTTTTTCTCCCTAAAAGCTAAAGGCTCCAATTTCCCTCTACACATCCCCTTGGTGATACATTTTTCTCTTCCCCACCTGGAATTTGCAACAAAGTAAAAGTACCCTTATCCTGTTTAGACCATCTTTACCTCCGTGTTTTTCAGACACAGCTAATGACATCAATGTCTAAATTTCAATACTGCCCATGTTGGGGTCCTGGCTTCAGTACTATGGAGTTTCTTTCTGTTACCTGGAGGAGGACAACAAGGAGTAGACAGCATTATGCTTTTGACTGCCTGCTTGGAAGAGCTGGAACATGCCCCCAAAAGATGGTGGCGTTTTGAAACACACGCTGAGGATGGACTTTGATTGATGGGACTTTTGCTGAGGTGATACAGAAATGAAAAGACTTAGGGTTTTGGAGAACGTTGGGGAAGGTTTTGGACAATGTTGAAATAATCCGGATTTTTTTCTTAAATGTTTCTTTTTGTAGTAATTAGGAAATAACTTCGTTAGAAATAAATAGTTCTTTTTGCTTTAAGAATCTGTTCTGGTTTTGAAAATAATGGTTAGGGGGCTGACAAGAATCTGCAATTTTGAATGTCTTTAGGCTGCAGGAGTTGTAAAAATTACAATTGAGGTCAAGAGGCTGTGAATTCAAAATGCAGTTCTAACTTTTTTTTTTCCTTCCTGCAGTTGGCTGAGAACAGAGAGACTTGTGGCTGACATTTGCGTAGCAATAGTAGGTAGTCAATGAAAATGCAAGGTATGGCAGCCTTGAGCCTGCATTTAGGGTAAAGCTGGAAAAAGAGGTTTTTGAGTTATAGGGTAATAGTTAAAAAGTCTCTCTTTATGAAGCACTTAATCCTAGTAGCCTAAGACAATAGGAAACTACATTGCCCAAGGCAGTCTTCCCCTGCTTCTGCCTCCCCTCACTACTGTCCACTCATGTTGAGACTCATCCCCTTGTTTTGAGTTTCAGTTGCCTTTTCCATTCATGATAGTATTTAGGTAAGTAGCTGTTTAATATCTCTTCCCTCTCAGTTCTGGAGCTTTTGGTATACTTTGGTCAAGTATTTGATACATAGTAGAAGATTAGCCATAAATAACTAGATAGGGAATTGCTGCAGTCCTTTCCCTGATTAAGCACTTCTGAACATCCAGCTGATCACATGTAGCAACTTCTAACTCACTTTGCAATTTTGTGACAACATTTTTGTTGAAGCGCATTCAGAAATACACACCTATCTGAAATGTATGTTGCCCCATGTGATGGGGTTTTATAAACTGAATAATTGAACAACTCAACAATCCAGTATCCTTGTCAAGAAACAGAGCATCCCCAGCACCCCAGATGCTAACTCATTGGCCTCTTCCAGACTGCATGACCCTCCTCCTCCTCAAAAGTAATCATTACTAGGAGCAAAGTTTACTTTTTGTAGTTTTTATTCAGACTCCATCAGCAAGTGCCCTTTTGAGTTTGTCCTCTTTCTCTGGATATTGTTACAAGTTCTATCTAATGGTAGAAACCTCTTGTGTGATTATATGGCAATTTACTTATCAACCATATACTTTCCATTTGGGTTGTTTCCAGTCTAGAGCTTTTAGAAACTGCCTCATATATGACTTTGGAGGTACATGTAGACATAGAGCTGCTGGGCATAAGCCTGGGAATGGCATCACTGGGTCTTAGGACCTGCAGATATCCACAGAGGATATTGCCCAAGACAGTTTTACAAAATGTCTGATACAGGTGACACTTGGGTTAAAGCAGCACTTGAAATTTTGTTACTTTACATCCTTACTTTTTTTTTTTTTTTACCTATTAAAGCTACTATCTTCATGTATAGTCTCACACCCTATTAAACACAATGCCTTCTCCTAAACCCTAGAGAGAAAGAATAGTCAATAAATACCTAGAACTCTTTAACAATTCACTAAGATGAAACAAGGTTACAAACTCAAACCCATCAGGGAATGTGGGAAGGGCCAATATGGCATGGTGGGTTCCATAGCTAAATAGGTGCTGTATAACACATATTCAATGCAGAACTCAAAGATACTCGCCTCATTAGATCAGACCTGATTGGTTGCCATGAATTTAAGATGCCCGTTTTCTAGGAGAATGTCCAAATTCCTTTGCCTGGTTTCAAAGACTTTTCTGGTGCCTGCCTTGTTTTCCATTTAACTTGCTGTAGCCTTTCTTCCTTACATACCCTTAACTTTTGCCAGAGTCAACTCTCTCACCTTTTCTGAATAGGTTGTGTGTGTTCACACCTCCGTGCCCTTGAACATTCTGTTCTCTTGGTCTGGGCACCCTTTTTCCTCTTCGCCTGCCTAGTACATTCAGAGCCCTGCTCAAATAACCCAGTGGAGCCGTCCTAATCCCAGTAGGAAGTGCTAATCCCATCCCACACTATTTCCCACAGAAACTTGTTCTTGACTCTATTACCTACTTATCACTTAGTTCTGAAATCATATGTTTACTTGCCTGCTTTCCAAGTTAGAACTTGAGCACTAGGATTTCAACCACCAGGACTGTGTTTAAGTCATAATTCTAAGTCAAGGACCTAGCACAAGGTCTGGGATCTTGTATATGCCCAAAGAATATTTGAGCGAATAAATGAATGAATGCGAGGTTGGGAATTTAGTCTTGAATCTCAAGCAGATGAAGGTTATGCTATGGAAATACTTTATTGTATCAGGTATTATCAAATGTGCTAAAATATGAATTGCAAAACTGCTTGATAGAATTGGGAAAGCATAGAGGCCATGATCAAATTAAGAAGATAATGTAAGAAAGGATGCTCAAATAGTAGGACTTTCTAGTCTGGGAGGAATAGCAGTAACAAGACTATTTCCAGACCTTATTACAGTGCCTGTATGTATTACTTAATTTAATTATCCTAGGAATTCTATAAAATAATCTTCATTTTATGGATGGTGAAATTGAACACAGAGAGGTTCAGTAAACTTTCTCAAGGATGCACAGTTATGAGAATAAGAATTGAATCCCAAATGTCTTTTTTGTTTTCCAGTCTAAATCACACAGTACATTGCCTCTAAATAACTTAAACAGAACAAGCATTGACCTAATTCACTAGACAAGTTCAGCACTTACGGGTTTTTATAACTTACCCATGAGCATATCTGGAATTCTTTCCACTACTCCAAAAAATGTAGGTGGGTGCTGATGCATGGGGAGAGGTAGCTGCATAAAAATTCTCAAGGTTCCTTCATTGCCCAAGACAGGTCCTGCTCACCACTGAGGCCAGAGCAAAAGCATTAAGAGTCCTGGCCTCGAAGCTGGCATCTTGTTTTCCATGTCCATTCCCTGCATTTCCCAGGACTTGGCCTCTCCAGGGATTACACCAAGCAGAACCCAAGGTTTAATCTATAAGAAGGTTTTCGGGAATTCTTCACCTAGGGAAAAAATCAAAACAATTCAAAATCATTTTGTTGGAGGCATCCCAGGGAGAGATGAAAGTTGTGTTTTGGCTTCCTTCTGTCTAAGGATCTACTCAGAACTCAGCGATGTCACTCTTATAACACAGACCCATTTGAAAAATGACTTAAAGCCACTCTCACCTGAAGAAAAGCAAGTTTTGGGTTTGAAGAATTTGTCATTGTCTAGAGCTGACTTAGTGGGAACTCAGATTGGTTCTAATGGGAAAATCTAGCGTGGCCACGAGCAGCTGCCTAGCTCCATTGTTTCTCATCGCAGGCATCGTTTTCTTTGATTATTAATGAGCTATAACATTTCCTCTTTGTTAAATTGTGGCATTTCATAATTCGTGAAGTCCTTTTTGTACGTATCTTTCCCCCTTTTCCCTTTTAGGATGCTGTTTTATTTGTTTTAAAGACCGCTTAAATAAAGACTGCACTGTGGAATATTACACACACAATAAAATGATGTTAGAAGCATTTTTTACTCATATAAACCTATTACTCATGCTATGGTGCTAACTAAAAAGACATCAGAATTGAGTCATATGTGAAATGGTGTCTTAGTTATGTAAAAAAAGAAATGACATCCTCTCAAATATGTAAAAGTTTTAGGAGAATATTTATTGAAATATCATCATAGTTTTTGGTTGTTAGATTTGTTGATGATCTTATTTTTAATATTTTATTATATTACTCATTTTATTATATTACTCATTATGCTGCTCTCAGTTACACCTCCTTATTTAGTTGCCCAGTTAAGGACACTGAAATACCATTCTTGGTCAACGTACACCAAGGTGAGATCAGTAGAGGGCGCGAGAGAGACACTGGACCAAGAAGGGTTCTGTCCATCATCTGAACAAGATCTATGAGACCCTTGAAGGTGGCTGCAGCTTGGTAACATACATCTGAAAGGTGTGATTGTATCGTTTAATATCATATACAGCATTGCAAATCAGTGTTCTCTCAATAACAACAAAAACCAAAATGAAATACATTTCTTGAAAAAAAATGTGAAGATGTAATCCTGCTCCTTGAGAAAGAAGGTGGCTAACGGACACTTGATATGCACTTCTGGGGGTTTGAGTCACTCTACCTCCAGGGGCAGGCTGCTTTACCATGAGCAGCATCCCCCAGCACCCAGAGGTGCTCAGCAAACTTCTGACCACTCAGTGGGTCAAGGTGGCAACCTCACTAAACAAGATCTGGATCTTGGCTCCTGGAAGAGTGAGTTACTTCCAGATTTGTACCTCCTTTGGGGTCCTCCTCCACCCTATTATGGAGGCTTCCTATTCAGCTAATTTAGCTTTCTACAGAATTCTCTACTCCTCAGTAGGTCATTTTTATGTCACAGCTAATCATTCTTTACAGTAAACTTTTCCCATAGAAATAATTATGCAGTTTTTGTCTCCTTTTTGGACCTTGACTGACTGATAAATTATATTTTTGACATTACACATTTTGCACAAATCCCACCATAATCAGAAAATAAATTAATGCTGATTTACCTTTGATTACAATAACTGACCTGATAGTCTGCACAATTACATATGGAGAACACACACACAGACACTCATACATCCAGACAGTATTTGTGTGTGTGTTATCTAATAAAAAACTTTTCTGTATTTTTTGAGGCAAAGCATCCCTTTTTGTAATAAATGATAAAAGGCAATAACTAATATTTTTTTCATAAACCACTCAGTATTAACCAATTTTGGTATAACACACTCATGGCTATTATGATCAGTGATAGATTTCTTTGGGGGGACCAATTTGTCAGATTTTGCAAAGAAGATTTCATTTACTTTATTGAATTTGTAGTTTTCTATCAGCTTGTATGTCCTGGGAGAATGAATATGCTGCAGAGATCTGGAATTTCTGTAGATTATCTGGAATTTCTAAAGAGTACCAGGAAAATCACCTGGGTTCTGAGAAGTTTGAAAAATTAATTTTTCTTTTTTGGTTATTGGCATGTATCAAGCCAATGATGGAATGACATGGTAGAGCCGGGTTATGAAGGATGCTGAGAAATTCACCTCAGACACTGATGGATGAAAAGTAATGTTTTCAACTTTCAATTTTCTGTTGTTAAAACAAGATAAACTCTCTTCTCCTCTCTCCTGACCTCTCTAGAGTCACTTCAAGTCAATAATGTTTAATGATATCACTGGGAAGAAGCCATGAGGATTCTCAGTCATGTAAAGGCCTGGACTTAACCCTCAAAAAGTTAGCAGTCCACCAGAAGAACAAGAAGTTGCTATGCATTCACTGGAAGCAAAACCTAATGATAGATACTTTTTGTCTAATTTCTCACTGAACTCCCAGTCAGTCAAGATAAGTATGTATTATACTCCCTTTTTGCAAAAGAGAAAGCACACTTTTGGAGGTGAAAAATCTTGTCCAAGATCATTCAATGAGCAAATATCAGAGATGGGCAATCAACACAGGTCAATTGACTCCAAATCTTATTGTTTCTCTTAAACTATCTTGTTGCATAAATATATAATTACCAAGCAAATCATCTGTTTATGTTACTGATGAAGGATTTAGAGAGTCAAAGGGATATGGGGCTGAGCCAGGGAAGAGTTCATGTAACAGTTGTTCCTTTCCTCTGTTTTCCCAGTACATTACTTGTTCTGCCAATTTGACAATTCATCGTGTGCCACTTAGCAACTTTGCTCTAGTTGGAGTCTTGGACAGTCACTTGTTCCTTATAGTAGGAATTAATTATTCATGTTTCATCTTTCCCCAGCAATGACATTATCAGCACCCCAGGACTTGAGCCGAAGTCTTCGAAATCTAATGTTCCTTCCATTGAAATAAATTCTGCTTAAAGGGCCAGAGTTTAAAGTGATTGGGTTCCTTGGCAATTCTTTTCCAATCTTAAGATGCTGATATAATACTACTTTTTACTTGTACTGAAATACATTTTTATGTTGAAGAAGACTGGAGCGAGTCTTAATTCTGTGACTAATTTACTATGTGATTTTGGGCAAGTTACTTCTCTTACAAGGACTTCAATTTCTGTATTTTAAGGGATAGATTTGATGTTCATGGTCTTCAGTTCATTTCTAGTAGCAATCTTGTATTTTTCTGGTAAATTCCTTTATCAAGGGGCATCTAGAAGTACAAGTCCCTCCCAACCCTCCACCCAACTCCTTGCAGATTATAAGGCTTGCATTATGCATAGAGAATTTAAAAGCAACCATCACTCCAGTGAGAACTCACTTTCTTTTTAAAAAAATATTTATTTATTTATAGATTTCACATCTCTGTATTCCCTAGAGTCCACCCACCACCTCCCCTCCCTGACCGCTCGCTCCCATACCCCTACCCCCAGTTGTGTACTTTAGTTTGGTTATTTGGTTTTGGCTTTTCTTCCTGGCCTTTTGTTTGTTTTTCTGGAATATTAATCATCATTTAAAAATGATAGATTTGAGATAACATGGATGTACCTAGAAGAAATCATATTAGCAGAAACAAGTAGAAAGAAAAAGAGAGAAGCCATATGGTTTCACTAATATAGAAGATATAGGAAAAGTCACTCTCTTTTTAAACAATGTTAGTGACAAAACCATCCCCCAGGGGAGAAGAGAGTCCCCTCCCTCTACCCTTTGCTTTATTCACAGTCCACACTGCTAATTGCAGTTCTAGGCGCTGCTCCACTCTGTCTTATAAAAAAAAAACAGGTTGAACACACAGAGCTGGCAAGTGTTAGAATCAATGCTGTGTAGCGCAGACAGTGCTAAGGATTGGGTTTAGATTCCAAGTTCCTCATCCAGGCCATCCTCCTCCAAGCTGTATACTTTGAGAACTGACTGTTGCTACTGATAATGGCCTTGCCAGGACAAGCAGGGAACTATCTGGCCTGGAGGAAATCCTGGCTCTTTGAACAGAAGCATCTCAAAATGGGGTCTGGTTTTGTAATATTGAAAAAAAACAAACAAAAACCACTTCAATACAGCATCAGTTCACATGCTCTCAGTTTTATCAAAAAATATCAAACACTCACCTGGACTTTAGACACAAAAGATCTGGGTTCAGGACCAAAATCTGGCAGGCCTGTAGCCCGTAACCTGGGGCAACCTCTGCAAAATGAAGATACTATTACTTTGACTAATATGTTGTTGGAAAGAGTAGATAGATGATTTTCATTCGGTCTCTAATTCAGTGCCTGGCTGGCTGGAATAACAAATGTTAGTTTTCTGTCTCTGGTGCCATGGCTAACAAACGGCCAGCTTGGTCCAAGTATCCAAGCACATGAAGGGCAAGGACCCTTCTTGCCCCAGGGTGCAGAGAGTGGAAGAGGTCGGCAGTTCTATGCCTCCAACATCCACTTGGTGTGTCGGTACCTGCTGTGTTGAGGCTGCAGACCCTGAGCAAGCAGGGAGCACATGGAGGGGAGGCCAGCTTACAATTTTAGCAGCAGCCTGGAATTTCCTGGTTTTGGGGGGTCTGGAGTCCGAAGCTTCTCTGGTGCTGGTGCTACTTTCGCTGCCAGAACCAGGCGGTAGACACAGTCTATTTCCACCCGACCGCCCAGGGCGAGGCAGGAGCCCTCCTCCTGGGCCTGGAGCACTTGGTGCTGGCCAGGGCTTCCTGAGCAAGTTCCAGCAGCTCCTTCCTGTACAAACGCATGTGGGCTTAGTCAGGCCTGGGTGGAGAACGACTTGTCTCTGCCAGGGGAGGAGGAGGAGACAGAGGCAGGGCTCCCAGCTTCCCAAATCAAAGGTTAATTATTCTGCCCCTGGGTCCTGAAATCTAGCTAAAGAAATGGTGACATCCATGCACCTGGGTTGTACTCAAATGGAAAAGGCCTCATGGATCCTGACTGGATCAGGGTTCCCGGGGGGACAAGGTGCAGAACCTACTTGTCTGCTTGGAGAAAATAAAAATATATTTTCAAGGCTCTATCAGAGAGTGCAAAGAAGAAAATGCTGAACTTTCAGACTTTGAGAAGGATAGGAACTAGAACAGTCTGAGGGCTCCAAGCAGCAACAATTCATGGGAAGTCTCAAAAAAGTATTTCTAAAATATGTATTTTTCAACAATTTATGACTTTTTATACTTGGGAGTCTAAATTTCCTCAGAAAGGGAATCTGATGGGAGCAATGAGTAACCCTTGAGTAATAGCCTCCTTAATGAAATATATGATTTGATTGTTTTCCTGATGATCAAACTCTTGGAATCAACTCACAGCAATCAAATTCATAAACAATGGATGTATAAACCAGATAACACTGACTCTATTCACAGAGTCACCTTCACCTTCCAGGTGAGCAAAATAACCTCCACTTCTTTCCTGGTGTTAACATTAAACAATAAACAAACAAAAAAAATAAGTAAAGCACTAAGGAATTGTTCAGTGACTTGGGGAATGGGTAGTCTTAAGGGGCAATGTTAGACAAGGGGAACAATTCTGACAACCTTTCTCTTTTTATCTAGACTTCATTCAAATTACTTCTCACTATTATCCCAATCACTCAGAAGTTGTTCTACCAGTCTGAATGCCTCATCTAGAGGGCTCATCAAAGGTGTCTAGGCAATGTAGTCTATTACTTTCATTCTAGAAGAGTGGTTCTGCCTCTTTCTAGAACTGAAAACTGTCCTTTTTGACATAATTGTTCTTTCCACAGATCATGTGTGTATAGGGGCACTTATGAGGTGGTTCGAAATCTTTAAGGATGACTGTAGAAACTATTGGTAGCCAATATTTTACTGATGGGGAGTGGAGAACAATATGACATAGGGAAAAAGTGCATTGACAGCATCTTTCACCGAGTTGCCCTAGTAAATCATACCCTGTACCCCACCCTGTGTCAACACAGAAATAAAAACACAATAAAAGTATTTCTTACCAAATCATTATCTCAAACACATGTCACATATGACGACTAAGAATGAGTGTTCAAGAGGCTGGTGTGGGTACTTTAAGCTTGTTCTTGGTTGTTTGAGCCAGTTGGATACTCACATACCACTCCGCAGGATTTTTCATATTCAGTCCAGAATGAGACTGCTTTAGGAATCGCGAGACTATTAAGGACACGTTGATAATATGTAGAAGAGACATTTGTGCCAGTTGTTAAGTTAAACAGGAAACATAAGGCCTTAGACTCTGTCTGGTTTTGCGTGATGTCAGTAGAGTAGATATTTCCAAATATAGACAGATTGTGCGACACTTTAAATTATGTTGAATTAAATAACATCCCCTCTGTAAATCGGAGTTCAGACTTCCAGCAGCCCCGAACATCTGGAGAAGTACACAGGTAATCACTTAGGAAATAGCTTGAAGACAGACAAGCTGATACAGATGGAAGTCTGTCAAGGGATGAAGTGTCCACAAATCGGCAGTAGGGGTAATAGTTCTAGTGAGGCAATGCATTATATGTGATAGAGAACTGGGAAGATGATGGGAAGTTACAAGGGTGCTGCAGAAGATGACTGTGTCCTGTTGAAGGTTACCTGTGTTCTTAACGACATTCATCCCCTTAGGTTGTTCCAAAAAAGTTAGCTTGAGGAAGACTGATGTGAGTTTTTGCATTTTACATATATACATGTAAATGCAAATATATTTGTATAAATACATACATGTATTTGTATAAATACATGTATGTATAAACTCATAAATATAAAATACAATAAATGTAATAAAATACAATAAATACAATATATGTAAATAAATAAAATACAATATATGTAAAATACAAATATATAAAAAATAAATATATTATATATATACATATATATAGATATAGATATATTGCATCTTTATGTGCCCTGAAGTTTGCCCACCATCATGTCACCAGTGAACTGTCATCCTGATTCCTTGTGCTAATCTCTCCCCTAACTTCACCCTCCCTCACTCCCTCTCCCCTTCTCTTTGCTTTAGATCTGTTGTCAGTTTGATTGTGCTAACTTTTTCTTGCCCTTTTGTTTGTTTTCCCTATATCTCACATATAAGTGAGACCATCCAGTATTTCTCTTTTTCTTTCTGGCTTCCTAAGTATGCAGCCACTAACCTTAGCTGTGCTCTGTGGGCCCTGGTGCTGCTTTGTTCTTTCATCTGAACTGAGGCAATGGCTCACAATTGTGAAGTCACCAGTTCAAGGAGGGCCTGATCCTGCTGTGAGATAGGACTGGATAAACTAAATCTTACTGGTGTCTCCAAGGATTTCAACATGTTTTAGGATGTTTTACACTGAGATAGAAGGCACCCATATTAGTCACAGGAGCAGTACTGGCAAGTTTAATCCTTAATCTTATGGGGAAATGTGCCTATGGTGAAGCACACTGCATGTATGAGGTATGAGGCCCTCTGTACACTTAACTCTTCCAAAGGAATAATTCCAGGAGTAGAGAGTCAGGCTTCCTTAAGCACAGAGAAACAGAGTAAACAGTGCCAGCACCCTCAAAAGTAGAGTGCTGCAGGAAAGGAAAATAAAATGGTTTTTGATAAGGGTTCCATAAATTTACTGCTATTAATTAACTAGAAATGTTGGCAAAAAGGTGGCAGTAAGAATAACGCTGCTGCCATATTCATGGAAGTATGTGTACATGGTTGGTAAAGAGACATCACCCCTACAACATCGCCCCTACTTCCATACACAGACCAGAGAAATCCTCATAGATATGTAAGAGATAACTATGTGAGCTGGATGAAGCACCCTGACCATGGGGAATAATCAAAGTTATTGTGACTGTTAAGTCAAGATTATAGTGGAGAAGATAATGGGGGACTTAATATAAAGAAACAAAAACAAAAACAAAGCAGAATATCTGTAAAATTGGGAGAAAATGCATCACTATGTTGAATTTAAATGCATTAAAATGTTGGAATGTTTGAGGGATAGTAAAATTGAAGAGAACACATGACTAGCAGAGAATGAATCAGAAATAGAGTCATGCAGAGAAAGAGTGAGAAAGGCCTGCTTTTATGGAGAGCTTAGTGTCTAGGATTGGGTTACAACCCTCATCCAATTAATCTGAAGTTAAGAGCCAAGTCTGAGGTATAGAGAAACGAAAACACTAGGATAAAGCTAACAATTGCAAAGCTCCCAGATGTTGGGTGTAGTTTCATGCAATGCAGTGTCTAGTTCTGGACTGTTAAAGTGTGAAGTCATCCTGGATGGGTTAAGGGTCTGAACCAGATAGCACTTTTAGCTCCAAGTGCTCACAGAGCTAGTGGCAGGTTACTTCCATTTATACCCTTGCAGAGAATCTGGACTGTCATAGGAGTTGCTACCTCCACTGATACCAAGCATTTCTTCCCAGTTACTAATGTGGAAGATTTATTTGCCCATACACAGTTGCCATATATTTTCTTACTGGTGTGGAAGCATGCATTATTTCTTGGGTGTCCAAAGACAAACTTTTCAGTAGTGTCCTTGTGTTTTTTATACTATTAAGAAAGGGTCTTAGGCTGGGCACAGTGGCTCTTGCCTGTAAGCTTCAGCCTATGAAGTGGCCAGGGCTAGGGATCGCGGTTCGAGTCCTGCCTGGGGCCTGTAGCGAGACCTAGTTCCAAAAAAACAGCTGGGCAGGGTGGCGTGAGCCTGTAATCTCAGCTTCCTGGGAAGAGGAGGCTGGGGATTGCTTGAGTCTGTGGTACCCCGGGCAATGAGAGACTGTGGTTCCATGGGCAAAAATAGCGAGACCTAGTCTCAAAAAAAAAGAAAGAAAGGGTCTTCTCATCACAGACTAAATTGAGCAGAGATCTCTATAGGATCACCTGGTCCAAATTCCAGAACTGGTGAGTGATGCACCTTCTTGCTCCATTACTTCATGATGTATAAATGAGAGGAATGAACCATTAATGATAAAGTGGAAAGTTAGATGTCTGATAACTTGAAAGACTGAACCAAAGAGGCAGTTCAGTAAAAACCTCACAAGGGGTAGGGATGTTGTTTCTCTGGTCTAAGCAATGTATGCTCATTAGGAGGTAGTCACAGAACTATCACTTGGTCTTCATGAAGAAGAGTAAGATGATTGGAAAGATGTTTAAAGAGTAATGGCTTCTTAAGAAAGCAAGATCTATGCCAGAGGGGGGCAAATGGGTTTTAACTCTCAAACCTAATAGACCGTAGGAGTCTTCTGGAGGGATGTAAACAGGTAGATCATGTGATGATTGACTTGTAATGTCCTCAGTGAACATTAAAATAAGGAACTGCATGTACCTCTCTACTTGATTACAGCATTCTTGGATCAAAGAGGCCCTTATGAACCACTGGATCTGAAGAACTTTAACCATTGTAATTTTTTTAAAATAAAAATACCGATATGAACATGGACCTATCCAGTTCTTTTCATGGGAGAAAATGTGTTCAATGATCTTTTTTGTAACATAAGAGTAGATATGTTCAATTGGAGAAAACAGGAAGTTGGGACTGAAGGAAGAAAAAATGATAATGGGAGATGAAATGATTAAAGTATAACCCTGTAGAAAATAATATAAAAAATCTCCCTGAGCTGCAACGTCTCTGGTTATAATCCCCTATTCAGTCATTTAGGGGTAGGGATCAAGAGTTGGCAAGAAGAATAGAAATCTTAGTCCATGAGTGACATGGATAAACAATGACCTGTTGAAGAATGGGATGGCCGGCCTTTTTTTTTTTTTTTTAGTGGAATGCTTGGTCCTGGCATAATCAGGTAGCAGATTCTCTTGGATGGGGTGAGATTCTGTGAATATTTTGGGAAGTCAGGGGTTCCTAGGTTAGTAAAGCATGAAACTTGAATTCCAGGAGATCTTCTTGGAGACAGGTTCCCAAGAAAATTCTTGGCCATGTATATGTGCAGCAGCATTTTCAAGCACTCAGGCTGTGAGAACAAATGACCACAGACTGGGCAGCATCTGTCCTTTCTAACAGAAATTTACTGCTCACAGTTTTGGAGACTGGAAGTCAAAGAGCAGGGGCCAAGATGGCGTGGTGCTGGTGACTGCCTGCTTGGGCTTGTGAAGGACCAAGATCTCGTGCATGCTTGCAGGTGGAAGGGGTTGTGAGTCCTCTGGGCACACAGAAATGCTGACCCAACAGGAACACTGTGTCGTCATCACCTAATCATCTGCCAAAGACCCCTGCCCCTAGTACCACAGAATTGGGTGTTGGGGCATCCGCATATGATTTTTATTGGGGAGACACATATTCAGATGTATGACTCGTGGTTCTTTTTCTCTGGGGCAGATGCTGGGTGGAAGATGTGAAAGCCTCCATTTTCCATCGAAAAATGACTTAATTTGTTTTTGTTGTGTTTAAGTAGAAAGACTCAGTTTGCTGTTAGGAGGAATTTCAGTTACCTAGGCTAGTCAATGTCCCCCAAAAGGGGATTAAGTGTCTTGCTGAGCAGAGACCTCCATACTGGGAAGAGTTTTTCACTTTTCACCCCAAAATCAGGTGTTTTATCACATCCTTATAGCACTCAGAAGAAGTCAGTCTCTTCTTTTCCTTCCTGTATCCCACCTTGCTCAGCGTCAGCACCTGGAAAGAGCAAAGTAGGGTCCAGGGGTCAGGGAAGGTAGACCCGCTGCCCAGCACCGTTGATGGCCACGCTAGGGAGCACCCACCCGCATGTGATTCCAGAGTGTTTCTATGGGTTAATGAAGATGTAAGCTCCAGTCTCAGTCACACTATGTAAAAGAACTACTTATTGCCTGTTCCATCTCACTGACTTTTATGGTGATACTTAAACCAAAATGGTGAACTATTACACTTCATAGCCTGCAAATAAAAGCGGGATGTTAGAAAGTAGGGGCCGTAACCCCTGATGGAGCTGAAATGACTTGTAATCTCCTGACGACTTTGTTGGGCTCCCCAGGGCCAGGGCCTGGGGCAGAGTGTCAGAGCTAGACAATGAATCTCGGGGTCTCCTGTGTTGCAGGGAGCAAGCACCCTTCAGAGATGGCAAGGGGGGGAGCATAAAGCAGCGATAAATCAGAGATGGTTGTGAGAGCTGCTTGGGGTGGGGAAGAGGAGGGCTTAAGGTGCTCATGGGCTCCTGTTCTCCGTGCCCTGAGGATAGACCCTCCAGCCCAGAGCCCACTCCGCTCAGCTGTGACTGAGCATGTGCTTGTGTCCTGTGGGAGACCCCGAGTTCTGCTCAGAGCCTCAGCCGGGGACCCAGTTCAGTGCCTTGGTGGTAGCAGGGACCATGCTGGCTCCTGACAATAGCAGACTCTCTGGAGATGTCATTCATTTAAACGTGTGTTTTTAAATTATTATTTAAATGAACGTTATTTGAATGCAAAGCAAAAAATTTAAACTGCATTTCTCTTACTTTGGGTTCTCTCCAGAGCTGAGGCTGAGATGCCATGCAGAGGCAGGCAGTTTGTTTGGGAGCATGTGATGAAGTGGGAAGTGAGACAGGGAAGAAGTGCTGCCAGGGGCTTGTGACCTGCCAAAGGGGTGGGGATGAGGGGGAGAGAGACAGATATATAGACAGATAGAGACAAAGAGAGACAGACAGAGACAGAGACACACACACAGAGAAAGGCACACACACACACACACACAGAGAGAGAGAGAGAGAGAGAGAGAGAGAAACACTACTTGAGGTCAAAAGCCAAAATCAATCTATGTATTGATCTACCTACCTACTTACCTACTTACCTGTCATCTACCCATTCATCTGTCTTCCATCCATTTATGTATTCCTATAACTTTCTTTTCAAAAAATACATAAGCACCCAGCTCCTTTGTGGTAGCTATGTACTATTCCATGGAAAATTGCAACATTTTTATGATATTGTGATATTTTTATAGTCTATTTTAATACCTACAATGAGATTAATTCATACATGTCTTACGTTTATCTTGACAGAATTTCAGCTACCTGGCAGATCAGAACTCAGTTGTTGCTATTAATGAGGCTGAGTCGCTCTTCTCCTTTATGTGCTGTGTGACCGAGGATATGACACCAACGTCTCTGAACTTTAGTCTTATCTGCAGGATACAAATACGTGAGTACTTAGCTAAAACATGTGTGGAGAGGATCCAATTAGATCATTTGTGAAAAGAGCTTCGTATATGAGAAATTCTCAGTAACTATTAGCTGCTGGTATCATATAGACAGTCCTCAATTGACAATGGTTATGGTCAGGAGTATTTTATTTCACAATGGTGCAGAAGTGATACATTTTCAGTAGAAAACCATCTTTTGAATGTTGGTGGCTTCTGGGACTAGCAGTAGGCTGTGTGATTCTCTCTCAGGATGCTGGGCAGTCAACCAACCCTGGTCAACATGATCATGAGGGTAAACAACCCATACTCTGCAATAGCAATAAATTATATGACACATTCAAAACTTTATTATGGAACCAGCTTTACATTGGAGGATTTTGCACAACTGTAGGCTAATGTGAATGTTCTGAGAACATTTTAGGTAGGCTCAGCTGTGACGTTTAGATGTAACACGTGCAATTCTGACATATTTTCAACTTACCATGGGTTGAATGAGACATAAGCCTACCTGTTTTGTCACCACCCCAACCCCAACCCAGGTAGGTTCATCATTGGTTCTAGCAGCTAAAGAATGCCAGAGCCCTTGGTGGATTTTATGGTTTTAATGTTCTCAGGGAACTAGATACACAAGCACAAAAGGCAGGGAGCTGGGCCAAATGTATGGCAAGCCGTCAAGACCAAGTGGGACTGGGAGACAAGCAGGCAACCAAATCTCCAAGCCCCCATGAATCTTTATGCTCTTTCTCTGGGCTCCCTCTCTCCTTCTCCCCCTCCCCCTCCCCCTTTTCCATCCCTCCTTTTCTCTTTGGTGTTTCCCTCCCCTGGATATTCTCTTATTCTCTTGGTCTCTCCTTTGTGTTCTCCTCATTTTCCTCCCCTTCTCCAGGGTGATGCACCCCAGGATCTCCTCCCTCCTAGACTGAGGTGAGCCCACTTATACATGTGCACACCCACTGGGTGAGGAATATACAATCATGGGGAGAGTGCAATACCACAGGTATGGTCATAGAGGCTAATGGTGGAAAAAGCCTGACCAACTCATTTACCTTACACTACCATAAGCTGAGGAAGATCTGTGTCCCCCAAATGGGAGAGAAATAACCCCGGCTCATCCTCTGGTAGACTATGTGCCAACAGCGAAAGGAAATAGTCATCAAAACCACATTAACTGTGCTTGAGTTTTAACAAGCACTTGACTATATGCTTTTTGCATAATCTGAGCACTGATTGTGTGCAAGCAACAGAACCAATGCCTTGCAGATGCATTTTACAGTTAATTCACGCAAACTTGATGGCTTCTTCAACCCCTTCTTTCTCTGTACTTTTGATGCTCCTTGAATTGACAGGTGGGGTCTATTCCCATCACCTTAGATCTGGACTGACCCTGTCAAACTTCTTGACCCCAAAGTGTAGCAGAGGCAACTTCCTGTTACTTCATGAACCATAAGCACCTCTAGAGCTTCCACCTGAACCCTTGGGCTACTTACACTGGGGAAAGCCAAGCGCCAGGTGGGAAGTCAGACCATAAGGAAGTAAGAGACATGGTGTCAGTGCTTGGAGAGATGCTCAACCAGCACCCAATTATTTCAGCTACCCCATGGTCCTAGGTCAAGTATCAGGAATTTGACTAAAAAAAACAAAACAAAAAAACTCCAAATATCTCCAGGCCCACTTGCATTTGACTGCAGCTGCTCCAGGGATTAGGTGACCTTAGTGGAGGAATTCACACACCTGAACCATGCAAGGTAGCAATAAACGTTAGGAACAGTTGGTTATCGAGCAATAGATCACTGGATCCACACAGAGATCATCATGAGAAGCAAGGCACCCCAGGTGCTGCTTGCCTCCTCATCACACTCATTTTTCAATCTCATTTCACTTCTCAATTATGCAGCAGTTTTTGATGCAATCTAGAGAATAACTATCTTCTATAATCTCAATTAGTCATTTTACAAAATAATTAGAAGGTGTTACTCCCATATGTTAATGCAAACAGATCCGATTCCAGCACAACTTTTTGTTTCAAATTTTATACAGCTTAAAGTGGTGCTGTTATGAATTTCCATAGCTGTGGCTACCAGCGTTCTTATAATGATTACCTTTATATTATTTGCAGCAACAATTTTGTGACAAAGGAGATGTTTCCAAACATCCATTTTCAAAACACTCCCTCACTCACTTTCATTCACCAAATAGATCCTTGGTTGCTCATTTTTAAAATGTCATTTTAATCTCAAAGTGAGAGATCATATTTATTCTCATTATTATCGGCATCATTGTTAGTATTTCATTTTCAGGTAGGTGTCATTGTACCTTGAGGCTCTACAGTTGCAGAAAAAAATGTTCAGTAAACTTGGACCCCTTGTCATTTTATAAAATAAGTCCTTTGTCATAGTAAAAAATTGTCACTTTCACGATAAATTAGGTAGTCTTTTGAATTTCAAAGAGCTTTAAAATACATCTTTTAAGAGGTCTTTTAAAGATCTCTTATAAAACTAGTGATAAACTAAAAACACTTTTGTTCACCAATGAACTGAATTTTCCCCTATACAGTACCCTTTATAGTCTATTAATCTCATATGTGAAACCATCACTATAATCTTACTTGCTAATTGATAAAAAAAAAATACCAATCAGTACTTTGATAGTTATTGCATTAAAAATTATTGGCTCATAGTTATGTTATTTATTGCTGATTTTTCCCATATATATGTATATATTAATGTTAAAAAAGGTTCATTCTGTATTTCATGTGGCAAATTCCACAAGGAAAGAAATGCTAGAAACAGGTGAGTTTTCACCCAACTGTACAGCAGCTCTCACACACCGAGTAATTTCTTTCAACACTTGACTCTAAATCCTTAGCAAGGTTTTCTCTGAATCTTCTGACAAGATCTGCTGACAAAGGATTATGGTTTTTTATTCAACCGCCATCTTTTTTTCCTGTATATAATTTCAGCTGTTTTTCTCATCTTGGGAAGATTGAGTATTTTTTTCAATGACTTTTTTTTTTTGGCTTTACTAATAAGCAGTAAAATCCAAAATAGGCTTTCAGAGATTTAATGATGAGCCTAGTGAAGTTTCATCAAGTGCTGCATTGGGCATTGCACATCTTTTTTCCGTGTTCTTGTTGCTAACTTTGTTGAAAGCTGTGCCTAATCACGTGAGCTCTATTGGTTATTTCATTGGTAATAGGTTGAAAGGAAGCAGTCCAAGGTTTTGGGAGGGTGGCCCTTACACTCCTCTTAGCGGAATGGATCTGATTCAAGTGGGGCAGATATTTTAGAGAAAAAGAAAAAGGGGTGCATTGGAAAACATCCCAAATAGTTCCTGGTATTGTTATGTAAATTATATTTGATAACAAAAATATTGTTCTCCTAGAAAAGCATTTAAAATTATTATGAATTAATTAAAGAGGTAAAAGTAATTTAAATCTTTGCTCACTTTGGAGCTATAAGGAAGAAAACAATTAGATAAAGGATGCAACTTTGTTTACCGAGGTGTCTGTGGCATGTGATGATGCAGGAAAAGCTGCACATATACAGACATGGTTTTACTCTTTCCCCCCTTTTTACTTAGCATTTTTCATAGTTTCTGGATTCATGGCAGTTTCTTCTTGACAAATTTTCCCTTTTCTGAATATTCCTCAAAAATACTTCATGCTGACACTCCTTTTACCTGGAAGTATCCTACTTGTAAGCATACTTGGCCTATGGCCACCTCTTCCCTGATTCCTCCTTCTGCTTCTGTATATTCCCTGCTGTCCTTCAGGAGAGAAATGAGTGTGGGGGGAGCACTATGAAAGGAAGGGACCATGCCAGAGTTCTCCTTAATGAGCAGGGGGAGGGAGAGAGGCTGGAGACCCTCTTGTGTTATTTTTCTTTCCCTTACAATAAGCAACACGCATGATTGAAGGTCATAACCTTAATCCTTTTCAAGAATGAACTTGTGATTTAAGTAGCTGTGGGAGTACCACAATGAAGAGGGCTATGAAGTTAGTAGTCTTGGACGTAGGAGTTGAACCAATGATTTCCTCTAAGAATTCCAACAGTGAGGTTTTTGGGCTTTGAAGATAATTATTGAAAAATGAGTATAACCCAAACACATTCTCTCTCTCTCTCTCTCTCTCTCTCTCTCTCTCTCTCTCTCTCCCTCTCTCTCTCTCTCTCTCTCCCTTGCTTCCTCATGGAGGAAAAACATCATAAGGGAGGCTACAAAGTGTTTCCCACACAGTGTCACATAATACCATGAGTTGTTAATGTGGCCGGCCCCATTCTGGACCACAAGGTCTCTGTGGACAGAGACATGTTTTGTTCATCTTTCTATTTCTGGTGCTTACAAATGTACATTCCTCCCTCACAAATGGCTTTCAATTTTTAAAAAAAATAAATATCAAAATGTACAACATTTCCTGTTTTCTATTGTTAGCTGCAAATGATTGAATGAAGAAACAAAGATGAGATACCTGAGTTTTCTCTTCAAAGGCAAAGCAGATTCTTTGTGGAATCCAGTCATCCTGGGCTCCCCAAGTCTTCCCTACACTCTCTGTTGCTTTGGTAAAATCCAGGTTGCATGGGTACCTGGTTGCTCCATTCCATTGGCACACAGTCAGAAGGACTGATGACAACATTTCACTTCGTAATAACCCAGCCCCCTTCCCACACAATTCTCCGCTCACCACCCAGTCCCACGTACCTTGCCTTTTTTTTTTTAACCTACTAAGTAGATTTAGAGTTTTGCCATGCTTGGTTCTTATTTCTGATCCACATTCCCTCCCTTCCTCCTCTCTCTTCATTTCTTTTCAGGTTAATTTATCTGATTATATGCAATGTGCTGCAGCCATGTTAAGACACCAACTGAGCTTCCACTTGGAGGCTTGGAGGAAAGATTACCATTAAAACGTGACTTCCATCCACTCAGCTGAAATTACTATTGATTGCCAAAGAAAAATATTTGTGCTGTGAAGCTGGGAGCTATGATGTTGAACCATATTAACATAATGTTAGCATAGCTACGGGTGTTTAGTAGCACGCAATCAGATTTGAAATGAACGTTGATTATAGATGGAGATTAATGTTCACATATTCATAGGAACACAATGAGAAGAGCAATTTCCTTTCTACTACAGATCAATGGTTTCCCCATTCAATTATACAGCTGTAATAATTGCATTATGCTGAAATATTTCTTAATGGCTAATTTCTTTCCTTTTGTGTGTGTGTGTATGAGATCTTTTGTCAGTGATAGCTCCTGCAGCCCGAGGACAGCATAAGATGTTTTAATCACTGGTGTCGTTTTGCAAGCTTTGACCAAGCCAGTAATTCCCCCCCCTTCCCCTTCTTTGCTATCCTCTCTTATTATCACTCAGAATCACTTTCTGGATGATTGAAATGGGGAGACTTGCCTCAAGTCTTTTCTTTCTTGTTTAGAGAGAGAGGACAAAACTAGAAACCAGCAAGGCCGGGTCTAGAAATTATTTCTGCAGTTATTGGGTAAGAAACTGAAAAGATCTTAAGAATATTTTGCATTGGATGCCCCTCCCTCTGAAAATCTTATTCTGCATTACATCTACTATCTATTCATCTATTTATCTGTCTGCCTGATCTATCTATCTATCTATCTATCTATCTATCTATCTATCTATCTATCTATCTATCTATCTATCTATCTATCTATCTATCTATCTATCTATCTATCTATCTATCTATCTATCTATCTATCTATCTATCTATCTATCTATCTATCATCTATCTGTCTGTCTGTCTGTCCGTCCGTCCGTCCGCCCATCCATCCTGTCTTAATTTTGGAGCCACTTACTGATTAGAAAGCAAACAGAAAACCTAGTATCTTCTTCAATGCAAAAATTAGATTCTGAGGTCTAGTGAAACATTGTGTTTCTATTATAAAGAAAGAACTTGAGTAAGATGACAAACTCACTTTTGCTTTTAAAGATAATGATGTATCAATGTACCCCCTCTTCTGAGCCTCACTCAGAAGTCTGGCTCATGTTAATGTCTTCAGATGAACACTTGTGACAACCCAGGCTCTCTCCCTTCTCAGCTGTCCTTTGACTGAAGGCTGGGGCTTCCATGCTGTGGTTTCTTGAAACCTTATGTAGTGAATCTTGATCGCACCAGAGTTGAACGAAGCAAGTCATAGTGGAATAAGCTGAATGTAAAGATCTGCCCATGAACAAGCTCCAGGTACACTATCCACTTGTGTCACAGACAATTCATGGTCTGAGTTTTTCTGAATTGGAAGATAGAAGCATAATTCCTAACTCACAAGGTCCTGGTGAAGAAGACATGGAACTAGACTAAGCAGCAATGCTGCAGGTAGCTAGCACCATACCTTCCCTCAGTTGACCTGGGAAATCTGTAAAGGACTGACCCCAAAACCTTAGGTTTATTGAACCATGTTACCTCTGTTGCCATTCTTCAGTTCCACTGTTTTGCAAGAGTAGCCATAGATGATATGTAATTGAATGGGTGCCGTTGTGTTCTAATAAAACTTTATTTACACATACTAGTGGTGGGAAAGCTTTGGCTTATGGACAATGGTTTACCAGTCTCCTTCCTGAAATCTAGCAATCTTTATAAAATCATTACTTGATAGCACAATTTTAACATTTAGCATCACTGTATTCTTTAATACAGTACAGATTATCTCTTATAGTTTATATTTTAGTTATAGAATCCAATGGAGTAGGATAAATCCCATAGCCACAAGGGGTTCTAGGCAATTATTTAAAACACTCATTTTTGGTCTACATCTGATAAAAACGATCAGTCACTAAAGAGTTAAAACATTAATCCCAGGTTATTTTGAAAGACAATTTTCTATAGCTTTGCAAAGAAGTATGGAATTTGACCTCAGGCTTAATTTTCTGAAGGCGGAAGCACCGTGACTTGACCATCAGCATGAAGGAGGTAAAGAACAGTGAGCTTGACAAGTTGAGGTCAGAGGTCAGATCTGGAAAGGCCCAGGTAAGATTCAAGACTTTATTATATATGAAGGGTAAATTACCTTTCTAATGATGTGTCTTCCTCTCTGGGTAGGCAGGAGTTCATGGAGTTTTCTCGAGAGGCATCAGAATCACTGAGCAAAGAAAATCCTCGAAAGATCATTTGTGGTTAAATCTTGCACTAGGAAATAGTGCAAATGGATTTTGGGATTCTGTGACGTCCTTTTGTGTTCTTCACATCCAAGCACCTTCAATCTAGCCCCGCATGTCATTTACGGGGATCGGTAGCTGGGCTCTGCCTGTTCCTAACTGCTGTGCTGGGGCCGGCCCACTGCAGCCTCTGTAGCTCAGTATCCCTGGATGCTGGAAATACTGGATCACGATCCTCCTTTCTCCCTGATCATGCAGCGAAAGCAAAAGACATCTTCTCTCCTTCAGGGATGGTCTCACAGCAAAGGAGAAACGAATTTCACACCAGGGTTTCTGGACTGTGGGCATGGGGAAGCTGGGGTTAGGGTGGGGATCTTGTCTTTGGGAATGGATTTTGGAGTGGAGCTGTTTGACTCTTTTCCTCCAGCTCAAGGAGGAATCCTTTTGATCTGAAAATAAAGTCCTTAGTCTTGTCAAGTGAGATATTAAATGAGATACCAGGAGGCATTTCCTCTGGTTCCTGAAAATTTATAGGCACTGGATAATAACTAAAAATGATCATATTATAATTTTCATCACATTGTATTATAACTTTATATAATTACATACATTGTATCATATAATTACATATGTCATTGCATAGCTGTATTATAATGTTCATCTTTATTATATAGAAAGTTTGATATAAATTTCATTTACTGGCATAATTTTCATTATTTTATGTACAAGTTTTGTTCCTGTTCATTTCCTGATTCTCAAACCCCAGTACAAGAAACTCTCTTCACATTCATCAGCCCCTATCCTGCTCTGGGATCAGCTCTCAGGGAGCAAGCGCTCTTCCTCCATCTTTGTTCTCTGAATCTGTGAATTCCATCTGTCTCCTTTCATTTTAGAGCAGCCTGCGGACACCTGGGTCTAACAAAAGATGTTCTTTTTCCTCATACTCTAAAAGCTCTTTCTTTCTGGATGGGAGGTGTTTAGGTTGGGTTATTTTCCCCAGATCCATTTGGAAGGGCTGTAAGGATTCTCTGGCATGTGGGCACCAAGTTTGGACTCAGTGCAACGGGGACACTCTAGCCCCTTGAGGTCACTTTGTGCAGTGGCTGCTGCCATGGCCTTCTCTTAAGAGTGTGGGGAGAGCAGATGCAGGGTCATCCAGCAGGTCCCGGGTCTGGCTACCCAGGACTGCGTGTCCTTGCATCCTCGCTTTCCAGCCCCACCCTCTCAATTTCATTAAAAGTATTTAAACGTCAAAATTTTAAGCATGAAACAAACATGAGCCCCATCTTTTGTCTGCACACCATCACACAGCGTGCTTTGCACATGCAATGAACACTGTTTGGTCTTTCTTTCAGACCTTGCCCACCAGGGCAGTATGACACTCAATACAATTTTCAACTATGTCACTATCAGAAGCCCCAGCTGCTGATCCAGCTGAGTCACCCCATATCACCAGCACATAACACAATCACAAGAGGAATGCTCGATAAACATGGAAAGCAAACTAGCAGGTAGAAAGCCAAGGGCAAAGGCTGTTGGCTAAGCATGCTGTCTAGTTTGGGGGCCCATTTGAAACAATGTCCAGATGACACCTGTCTGCTCAGGGAAACGTGGGAAGGCTGAGTAGGTTTCGTCACCTTTTCAAACAGATTACTTTTTTCAAAATTCACTTCCTCTTGCTCTTTTCTCCTGATAGAGCTACACTTCACTTAACAACTGTACCCTTTGCATCCTTCTGTAGAAGGGTCAACTGTTTACATCTCAAAGTTCTCATGCAGCTGAAGGGACTAACCTGTCCTATTTTAGAACTGCTTGTAGCTCTGGAGTATGGCAGGTGTCACAATGCATCCCAGAGGGCTTCACCAAGCAGGCACAGTGCCAGTAATTCTTGGCTGGTGCCCTGGGCAAACACCTTGCTTCCATTCCATCAGAGGCCCTTCTCTGTGGTAACGCCATGTTAGCAAGCTTTAAGTGTGCCCATCATTTGCCAAGTACCACACCAGCCACTGTCTCTGAGGTATGTCCATTAACATTTTGGTACCTACTCTATGGTATGGTATTCAACTTGAATAGATTATACATTGAGACAGACATCATGGAAATAGCTCCCCATGTTGGGACAGAAATGCAATAGTTGAACAGTCATATATGAGGATCTGCCATAAGTCAAGCATTCTTCTAGGTCTGGGGATAAATAGGTGCAGACAAAATTCTGGATTTTAGGAGGCATTGGCTTCAAGGGAATTCAAGCCTGGCAGGAACAGACTGGGGATAATATAAGAATAAGAGTGACTTCATGGCAACGTTCATGTTTTCCCCCCTAAAATATTTTCATTAATCCAGATTTGGGTTTATGTTAGTTTAAACATGATCCACCTAAATCATATTTTTTAAAATGTTAGTCTACTTGTGGCTTCTGAAATTCCTCAGAGGAACTCAGGTCTCTAAGATACCTTGCATAGTTCCTGGCTCATAATCCACATTTAATAGATGCCAGCTTCTTTTCCTTTGCTTGGGATGAGGAACCTGGTTCGTATTCTCCTCTTCCCCAAGGAACTAAGGTCTCCCAGGTTCCTGGGTCATGTTATGGCTTTGGTTGGTCCATGGGAAGTAGAGAAGAGGGGTGGGCAGAGCCCAGCTGTAACCCAAAGTCTCTGAAATCAAGGGATCATGTGATTTTACTTTGGTTTCTTTACCCTTGACTAAATTTAATCTCTTCCAGGCTGGTATTTTCCAAAAACAGCAAACATGCCCCATTTTCAAGAAATGCTTATATAGTCTCTCCTCTCACTAATGAGTTTCTCAGATGGGTGAAGCCATATTCTTTGGGCATGAAAGGTAAAGAAACTAAACAATGAGTGGGACCTGTCCCTTCTCCTTTAGACTTGTGAATGTTTTGATTTCCACTTTGGCAGTCATGAGGGAAATCCTATCCTTGGATTAGAAGTCATGCTCTTGGTGAATACAGACAAGGAAAATCTTTAAATTGAAGCTAAGGTATGTAAAATCATAGCAGTTCATTTCTGTTCTGTTTGGAGGAACCACAGGGTTTGTGGACACAAGTTTGATCATAATCAATGGAACCACAGTGCTTGCTCCTGACATTCATCCCCTCTACCCCCTGAAAAAATAAAAGACTGATTAGAATCAACTCAAATGACCTTTGAAATAGGGATAACCAGAAGACAACAGCATTTTGTACTTGGGGGAAAATGAAAATGCAAAAAACAAATTAATCAAACACAACAGTTTTGATAACTAATTCTCCAATTAGTTATTAAGTGAAATTAGTTTTAATTCAGTGGCAGTATCTTAAATTCTCAGTTTCTTTGCACTGTAATTTAAACAACTGTTACAGGTTTGGGAAATGCAGCTTCTCAGCCCCATACTAGTGACATTTGGGGCCAGGTAATTCTTTGCTGTGGGGAGATGTCTTGTGCCTTGTAGAATGTTAGCAGTCCCTGGCCCTGCCCACTGGGTTAGGTGGGTTTTGGAAGAAATCCCCCACACCATGGTTGTGACAAACCCAAATGTCTCCTGAAGGGGAGAGAGGAGGCAAAATTACCCAAAATGTGTATTGAATGTTTGATTGAATATTTGATTGAACATCATTCAATGATCAAATCAAAATAATTTTTCCACCCCCCAGGAGAACATGAAATAATAGGCCATTATTTAATTGACTACAGAACCTATGGCATGCTAATCAACTGCCCACTATAACAATGCAATTTATTGTAATCTTTAAAAGGTTTCTTCTAAATGAATTCATTCTTTACTGGTGGGGGAGCAATACTGGATGGTCTCACTTACATGCAGAATTTAGATAAATTGAGTAAAAAGACCAGAAATAGTAAAAGTTAACAAGTTGACTATAGAAAGAAACACCAGCAAAGGAGAGGAGTGGGGTGAAACAGGGAAGGGAAGAGCATGAGGACACTGGGTCATGGGTGATGTGGTGGTGGGAGATGTGTGGGGATCGCAACAATGTAAAACAAATTTATTAAAAATTTAAAAAAACAAACAGTTATTACTGAAGGAACAATTGGTATCAGGTAAGAATAAGCACTTCACCAGAGAGTACTAATTTGGGCTAGGTACCCACTGGTTACTGGAAGCCACTTTATGGAGGGTAGACCCACTCATGTTGAGATGACATAGGCTGGTCTTGCTCTTGACACTCAGGTTCATGACCAAGTAACAGGGGCTAAAGCTGGGGCAGTTGAGAGTTTGAACGGCATTTTGGTAGCATCCACCACAATCCCATGTGCCCACGGCTGTGACTCCACTTCCCAAAGATGGAGCTGTGTCTCCAAAGGTGGCATGACTCGACTAAGGTTGTCTAGGCAGTGAGCAGGTGAGTAGAATCCAGTCCAGGTCTGGCTCTGACCCACTCATGAACAGACACCCTTGCAATCCAAGTTTGCTGCCTTCTGCCTCTAGTGGATTAATTCAGTTCCGCACTTAATGTTTCTGGCATATGCTAGAAACTCTGTCAGATGCTCTTTAAAACCCCAACACACAGAGTTCTGAGAAGAAAGAAACCGAGTGTTCGGAGTCTTTTTTTCTCCTGCTCTGTTCAGGCACAAAACTGCTGGCTTGTAGCACAGTGGAACCTCTGCTATGAGATCAAACACTGACATCTATTCATCACACGAAGAACAGGACCCAAAAGAAAAGGGTTTCTCCCCTGTGAATCGAATATTAAGTGTTCCAGGGTTTGAATCCCAGGCTGCTGGGTTTATGCCTCGGTTTAACAGGGCTGGACCTCCTGACAATTGACAGTTTAGAGAAGGGCTGATGAGTGACTGGGGTCCTTGCACAAAAGTGGGAAGGGAGGAGCCCAAGGAAGAAAGAGGCAGTGGTTGGCAGAACAAAACCTACTAAGATGGATGGAGTCCTGGGGGAGGGGCTGCAGCTTGTACCTCCAGGCCCACAGCTCCCCAGCATCTATCAATTGGTTGAGCCCTGATACAAGGCTTACTCAGAAGAGCACCTGCAGATGAGAGTCCCTGATTCCTAATGGTGGTGACATTAGATTCCTAATGGCTCACTGATTATCTCTGAAGTAGAGCCAGGGCAGGGCTGCCAGAGAAGACTGGAGAGCTTCTTCTCTCCTTATCTACAAACCATGCCTCTTTGTTCCAGAAAATAGCAATAGTAAAATAATACAATCAGCTTCTGAGTCTTCCTAATATCAGCAGTTGCTGTCCCATTGAGACTATGTGAGTCAAGAGATGTTCCACCCATTTAAATGTGGCAGTGGAGGAGGTTGACAGGGTTTCCAAGCCATCCATGGACTCAGAGATATTCCTCCAAACTCCCAACCTTCCCCATCGCCTTATTAAGTGGAATCATCATCTTAAAGCCTTCTTCTGAGCTCCCTTCTCCTTTTCCCTCTCTAACAACCTGAATTTGGCACACTTCGCTTCCCCTTTAACCCTCACAAGCTAAAAATAATATCCTCTTGGAACCAGCCAAAAAGTGTCAGTTGGAAGAGTTTAATTAGCAGGAGTGGTTAGAAGACAGAAGCTCTAGCCTTCCCAATTTACTGCCTTCTCTTCAGGGAGTTGGGGCCAAGCACAATCGGAAAATTCAGGTTCATGTGTGCACCAGAGATGGGACTTTCTAGCTTGCAAGGATCATCTGCCTGGTGGCTAAGCTGGTTTCATCTCTGCAACTCCAGGTAGGGCACTGGTGGCCAGGATTGGCGCCTCCTTGCAGGAACATAGATTTCTAAAACACAGACCAGTGGACCAGACTTTTGGGGTTTGCTTCCTTTCTGCTCCGCATTTCCTGGCTCTGTGACTTTGGGTAAGCGACCCAACCTTTCTGGTCTTAGCTTTATCATCTGTAAAGTGGGGAGAATTATGGCATTCACCTCAAAAATTGGTCATGAAAATAAATGAGTGGAGTCCAGTGCTTGAAACATAACCCATCATCTAGAGTGCTTGCTAATTTTATTATTGACTTTTCCCTGATTTGTCCTTGGTGAAAAATGTCTAGAGTCACTCAGCTGACTCCATCTTTTTTAATCAATACCACCTAGATTTAAACAGCCAGGTAAGAAAATGTTGAAATCAAAGATAGAAGGGGGAAGGGGATCAAACCAGGGGAATCAAACCAGGGGAAGGGAGAGATAGAATTTCATCTAATTTGTATGCTCCTTGTTTATTTTTGGAAATGGAGTTCAGTGTACCTGCAGGACTTTGAGTTCTTGGACCTGGAAGCTTCTTAGAGGTCCAATCTTCTCCTTGAGTCGTTCCTCATCACAAGGTTCTCTCTAGATGCAAGAACTGGGAAATCACAAGATAATCATGATGAGCCCACTGAGATCTGGTAGAATACTTCCAAGTTTATAAAGAGCAATTTTTAAAAAACAACATCCCTGCCCTAACACTTGGGAGATGAGTTAGAACCTTGCTGATAGTCGTTTACAGTGCTTGGCAGAAGTGGGGTTACAGGAACAGGCTTTGTGCAGGACTGTACTTCACAGTCACAGAGCCTGATCCCAATCACGATGCACATGATCAATCAGGTCGAACTTTGGTGTTCCCAGAACTCAGTCCAATCACGAGTGACATATTTGATCAGTCTAGTTTCATAACTGGATAGTACCATGAGGTCCAGCTCCAGGAACTGGAGGGAGAATAAGAGTTGGGTTGAAATGAAAATAGAGACAGAGGCTGGGTATGGAAAAAGGCCCAAGTTTTAGTCCACATGGAGGACTGTTTGTAAAAGCCAGAGAGGAGGCAGAGTCTTGTCCAAAAAGAATGAACTCAAGGCAGGGCTCGAGTCTCAGCTCTTGGCTCCATTAAGTTAGGCTTGGCTTGTTCACATGGTAGCCGCAGTGCTCCAAAGAGAAAGGAGGCGTCCACAGGACCTTCTGAAGCATCGACGTAGAACTGGCACATCATTTCTCCTATGGCCTTCTGTTGAGCAAAGGAAATCACAAAGCCAGCTTGGATTCAAAAATTTGGGAAATAGACTCTGTCTTTTGGTGGGAGGAGAGGCAAAATCATATTGCAAGAGATTTGGATCCAGGAAGTATATCTGCAAGCCACATAACCCAAGTAATCTACATCCTTTCTTCTCTCTTCTTAAAATTCATTATTTCAAGAAAGTATAAAAGGCTAAATTAGACACAAAGAACATTGCTACCTAAGGAAAGACATGGTCTTCATTCTCTTGAAGTTTGCATTGTAGTGGAGGAGAAAGATTGTGAATATAAATGTATAGATATGCACAGTGCTACCAAGGAGTGGTATAGTGTGCTAACAGAGAATAAATCATGGAGCCCTGACCTAATCTTGGGAAGTGTGGAGCTCAGAAGGCTATTTCTTGGAGAAGTAATGATTGAGAGAAAAAGCTGAGGTACAGCTAGGCAATGCTTGAAGTGATGTTTTAAACAACGGACTAAAGTAGGAAAATAGGGAGGAAAGGAAAATATAAACCTTCACCATGCTGAAGAGGCCAGTGGTAGACAGATTTTGAAGTCTAGGATAATTGTGTTCCTTCTCCTGAAAGCAGAGGGCTGGATATTGAATACTTTTGAACAAATAGAGAGGGGTGCGCCACACACCCTTGTGTGGCACAGTCATCAGATACTATGTCTATAAGACTAGGGCAGAAATGGATGGAAAAGAGCACACCTGGGACTAAGCAGTCCCTGGAGAAATAGAATACATTTGCAGTTTATCAAATGCTGTGGCGTGTTGGACAATGGACTTAAGATAGTGGACAACAGGAATGTGATGAAGACTAAGACTAAGAAGAAGCATCTGGCTGCCTTTCTGAAGCCCACATCATCATTTTGTACTAAAATTACACAGCTGCACTTGTTTTGCTAATATCTTAATTAAAAATCTGGAGTCCATGGTTAAGGGTAAAGGATCAGAAACCAGACTGTCTGGATTTACTTTTGGGAGAGCAGCACCTTCTCTCTGTGTCACATGGGGTAAGCTGGAGACCATTTCTCTGGCAAAGTTTCCTCATCTGTAACGTGGAGACAAATCACTCCTTACCTACAGATTTGTTATGCAGAGAAACTATACACATAAATCACTTTTACAATGTTGTCATAAGTAAGCTATTATTGCTACAATAGCAGTATTTTTTATTATAACTCCTTATGTTTCTCTTGTCTATTTTTAGAATTAAAGTAATCTGTCAATTATGAAAAGATTTTAGGGTGTGTCTCATCATTTTTTTCAAAAAATGTTTTTCTGTAACTGGAGCAGTTATATAAGAGATGGGTTAGTTATTCTTAAAGGATAGTTATATCTAAAAAATCTGAATTTTATATTTCTTTCAATTATATTAAAAAAATAAGTTGTCCATTTCAAATAACTTTCCAAGACCACTGTACTGGAACTCATAATGCTCTTCCAAATTTCTTTCTATAAGTTTTTATGTGTCTTTTTTGTTTTATAAGTGTGTTCATTTGTGGTTTGGTGTTTTTTCTATTTTATCAGTCTAAACAGAATTTTGTCTGTTTTATCAGTTATTCAGAACCTCAGTTTTATGTTTTTATGATCTTGCTTTTTTTTATATTTCATTTGTTTTTCTGCTCTATATTATTTTTAATTTACTATTTGTTTTAGCTTTATCATATTTATTGGATTTCTTATTTATTGAATTGAACATTTAGTCCACTAATATCTGAACTTTCTTTTCAATATTTCTGTTGAAACTCTCCATTTGTTCTGAGTCTACTCTAGCTTCTTTTTGCAGATTTTATTTGCATTACCTTGACTGTAATTCAAGTCTAATTATTCCACATTTTTTCATTTATAATTTTTTTCTTTTATAAATTCTATTTTTTGCATCATTGTCATTGCCATAGTTCTCCTGCCACCAAATCAACTGTGAATCATCACCATATTCCCTTCCCTTGATTATTTTATTTAGACATCAAAAAACTTTCACAGGCACATGAATCATTTTAGTTATTATTATGTCATTTAACTCTCATTAACTTATATTGTCATCAGAGAAGTGAATTTGTATTTCTGGTTATTTTGGTATAAGTCATAATTCTCTCTTTTTCATAATTGCCTTTTGTTTTCTTGAAAACAATCCCTACTCTGCATCTTCTGCCTTATCATTTCTCTTTTTTAGCTACATTTAACCCTCTTCTTTAACATGTTCATTATTTTTGAATCTCCAATGAAGTCTTTACTATTTTCAGAAATACTGGTGAGTGACTGAGGTCCTTTAAATTCACCCACTTTTTCACAGGATTCTGTTATTTAAAAAATATATTTAATTATTTTATTCCTTTTTCTTTTAACTTTATTAAGTCATCAAAATATGTTTCAGTATTGACTCTTTTGAGTAATTTTTTTTTCAGAAAAGTCCTATATCCTTTCAATATGTAGTTTTAATTTTATGTTGCATAATTTATTGTAAAACATACTTTAATTTTAGGAAAGTTTTTTTTTCAATCATTGTCATTATTTTTGTTCTATTCCTTTGCTTGTTTTTTCTCCTCAGGAACTGCTATTATACACTTATTGAATTTTCTTTGCTTATATTCATATCAGTTATGTTTTCTTAAAATATTTTTTCCCTTTTAAGTTTATTTTAGACTTAAAAATTTCTGTCTTTTCACTTTCTAATCTTCTTAAACCATTGTCTATTGTATGTGTATGTGTCTTCTATTTAAGTTTCACATTTGAAATGACTTTCTCTTTTAACTAAAATGTTTAAGCTCCTTTACCTTGTTTCTGTCTTTTTTGTAATTGTGATACATTTTGGTCTTTCATTCTCTTTATTATATTATTAAAATAGTTTAGCTCATTTAGCAGTCATTTTATCTTTTCTGTGACATATCCTTTTTTTGTGCTTTGCCATTGTCTCTAGGAAGTTGGTCAGTTTTGCTTTTTTAATCCTTAGCCATCTTTTATGTAAAATTAGTTTTCCAAAAATTTTATGAAGAGTCACTGTTCAGCATAGATTGTCTAATATCTCAGAGCTCCAGTTTTTGTTCTTACAAAATATGTTCTACTTGATTCTGAGTATCCACCCTTTCACTCACTTTATTCCTCTACTTTGTCTAGAACTTGCATTTTCTTCACTACTGTTGCCTCTGTTCTGCTCCTCAAGAAGTTTGTTACAATGCTTCATTGTTGTTGTTTGTTTTCAAGGGGAGTTTGGCTAGTTTTAAAAGCTCAGAGTGCCCACAATTCTTCAGGCCTTACCTTTTGACATTACTTGCATATTTCTTCCTCATCCACCCAGTAAGTTAGCAAAACCCAAAGCTCAGTGCACCTTGCAGGGAGTCCCTGGTGAACATGGTAGGTTCACTTCATCTGTGGCTTGTCAGGCATTTCACTTCTCCAGCTCTCCCCGCACTGCTGTTAACTCACTCAGGGTTTGGAACTCTGTGTTGACCAATTAATTTCTCTTGTGTGTAGTGTGGGGATATTTAATCACCTGATTTGGTTATATATGACTATCAGGAATTTATGTTTTTGTTATGCAACTTCCCTGTCTGTTTTTATGTGACATTCAAGCAGATTAAAAATATTAAGCTTCCAATGTCACCATCCAGTTCCCAGACTCATTAATATCAGATAAATAATTCTGAACAATGAAATAGTATTTACTAGTATCAATAACATTTGAAGAGATATTTTAGAATGTTAAGTGATATTTTTCTCCATCACATTTCTTAGAACAGTTAGATTATTTTTAATATAATTTAACAAAAATTTCTTAAATTAGGTTCCATTGTCAAAATTAGCAGTGAAACACTATGATCACTTTGATACAATTAGCACATATTGATTTCTGATGTTGATACAATGAATAGTAATATTAGCCTCACCTTTCATGAACACAAGAGTGAGTCTAAAATTAAAAGATTAATTGCAGTTTTAATTACAGGAGCTATCTCAGGATGGGCAGATGTAGTAGATCATTCCTTGTTTGGTTTGTCTCCAACTTAACAAGTCAAAAAAGACAGGTGGATGTAGCCATTATTAAAGAGTGAAAAATGCTAGGCCCCATGTTCTGAGCTTTATTTCAGAAACCCAGTGAAAATTCTTAACTCATGCCTGATGTGGAGTCCATTTCCATATCTGGTTTTGTCCTAGTTCCACAGTTTCAGAAAATAAATACATTTTTTAAGAATAGTTGTTTATTTTTATTTCAAGAAATAAAAGTAAATAAAAAGATCATGAGCCTCCAAAGCACATTTGCACAGTTCTATATTTAAGTACTAAAATCTTTCAAAGGCGTCATAAGGTACGATTCATTAGCAACTTAAAATACAAAAATTTTAATAATTCTAATGGGTGACAAAAAAGTCAGTTCCATGTGAGAACCAATGGGGGAAATAGTTCTTAATTCATAATTAACAAATTCTAATTTTAATTAAGAAATTTTCTTAATTTCTTAATTAAGGGCAAAGTTAAGTTGGTGCCTTTTTCTTGCTTCGCCTCACAGGCAGACACTTGGGATGCTGCCTACTGAACATGGCCTCATAACTGTACCCCGATATGGTGTCAGAAATATTGACTCACAGGTCAGGTAGAACTTGGTCATTTACTGAGGCATACATGGAGTGTTTATTCATGTAGGTTTTCTACTTTTGTTTCCTCATGCCAGAATGCCAGAGCAGAAATGGTTGAAAGAATGGAAAGTGTTCAACATGGGAAACAGAAGAAAGGGTAAGAGGGTAAGAGCTCTGCATTCAATTAATTGAAAGGTTGTTATGGGGAAAGACATTTGCTTGATATTATTCCAGAGGGAACACAAATGGAAATGGATAAGCGTTATAAAGGAGTGAATTTCAGCTTAAGGTGGAGGAAGCTAGCCTCTCTATTGCAGAAGTCTGGTCCGTTCCTTTCTTCTTTCCACCCAGAATTATTTCAAGAATCCTCTTTCTTTGGAGGGATCTCATGTGAATTCATATTCTCCTTCCCCTGAAGTTTCCCCCCGGGAGCCTTGGGAGTCTTGCTTCTGTAGTAGTAGAGGGATAAATCTAGATTATAGATTTTATACACTTTAAAACAAGTGTGATTTTACATCAAGATGTTATCAAAGTGATGAAGGCACTTTCATATCAGAGTTATTATACTGAGATGTCATTACATTGTACCTGGCTCTATTGTGAATGAAGGAAAAAAAAAGATCAAAGGACACTTTCTTCTTTAGACAAATGGAAGCATCTTGACCTTAAGACTCAACTAATTCTATGATGCAACTGCAAATGACTTGTCTTCAAGGGTATGTTCTGTCAGACTGGATATTGTCACTGAGAAGACTTGGGGGAACGGGAGGCCAGAGGCATATTCTATTTCAATTGGTTCCATCCAGACATTTGAAACACGCAATTCTCACTTAGTCATCTGATCAGTTTGGCCCTAACTTGCTTTTTCAGATTTTAAAAAAAGGTGCATGTTTGTAAGGACTTGGATGGATCTCTTTCTTGGGTCAAATGTTCTGGCTCTCTCCCAGTAGGCAAGCTGAAGGGCAGATTCCTTTAATTGGCCAGGCTTCCACTTAGTTTTTATATCTCTATGCAGCTGGGGTTGTAGCCAAGGGAAATGGAGAGCTAGAAGGTTTTTCTGCAACGATGTCTCAGTTTAGCTTACAATGTCATTACGCCTCAAAAGACGAGTCATGGAACAGTTACCAAAACTCTTCATTTACATTGATTCTATGGACACATCTCTAGAAAATTTGGGAATAATGGACTGACATCAGCACCAACCTATTACCTTAGCTGTGATTTAGGCCCTTTATCTTCTTTGGTGGAAGAGAGACTCGTCTATGAGTCATCATCACTTTTGCATCAGGATGATATACTTGGAAATAGCCTCGTCTTAGGTCCGCTAACCTCTGTAGTCCAGAACAGCAATCACACAATTTTGCCCATCATTGTATTGTTAATTCTTAGTAACATTATTAGTATACATTTGTCTAGACATTGTTAAGGAGAGAAAGAGGAAATCTGGGATGGAAGGAAGTGGGGGGAAAGGATGGAAAGATTGAGGGAGGGAGAAAGAAGCAAAGGAGGGAGAATAGAAAGGGGGAGTGTGGAGAGAGTGAGAGAGATTATATTTACTTAAATATTTCTAGGGCTACCTTTTTATCATTCTTTGAATTCTCATATTCATTTCTATTGGAAATAGAATAAAACAGTCTAGGGGGAGAGATAATAAGGCTCAGATTTTTTACTAAAAGATTAGCTAACGTGGGTTGGTCTCTATTAAAGGAACAAGGGGGTCCCGTATATTCAAGGGGGTGTAGAGAGAGACTAAAATGTCAGACTCAATAGCCAGGGTATTCAGTTAGATCAAAAGACTCAGATTGAATCCAAGTGCTCAAGAATTAGAAGATTGTGAGAGGTCAAAAGTATAAAGCCAGATAGGCATGTTGAGAAGAGAGCCAAATATAGGGTGGAGCCAAAACATTCCAAGTTCAAAACTGACTCCCCAATCTATGATCTACACCATTTTGAGGAAGTTATTTTTAACGTCAATTCTTATTATAAAACAGAGATAATATAGATACCCACACCATAGTTTTCTGACTTTTCCCCTTTAATTCTTTTGATTTTCCTTTCTTCTTTCCCTCCATTATCTTTTCTTGACTTTTCCTGCCCAGAAAATACTACTGTTCAGTTTCCAGCTGTATATTAGACTATTTATCAGGCACCTTTGAGTCTAAAAATGATCATATAAATATGTCTTTTCATAATCCTTAAACAGAAAGCTGACATCTGCTTCTGCTGGAGCACAACATAAAGGTAACTGAGGTTCAGAAAGCCTGAGTCAAAGGTTTTATATCTTCAGGATCTGTAGAAACAGAACTTGAATTGCAGGACCCGAGAAGAATGGAAAACTCTACCACCACATGCCATCTTCTGGTTTGGGATTTGTAGGGGCTACATTCTAAGAGTAAGGCAAAAAAGGATTTAGTCTTTCTATAGATTAAGTCCAGTCTAACTTTGAATGGCTGCAATGCCTTGAAACAGATTAAGATGATCTGTGATTGACTGATCTCTAGTTATCTGATACAAACAAAAATAAATTTATGTTTTACTTAGAAGAGATAGCATCAATCTTAGATATCATATTTTTTATAATTTCTCATACATTGTGCTTGATGCTAAATAAAAAAAACTGACAAGGAGAGTGTCAACATTAAACAAAAGAAACAATTAATAATAGAAACAAGTACAGAGAAGATGCAGATAATGGAGTGAACCTTAAAAATATATTCTCCAACTGGCTTCCCCCTCCCCATTGTGTACTTTTGTTTGGTTGTCCATATATTAGTGAAACCATTTGGTTTCTGTCTTTTTCTTTCTGACTTGTTTTTCTGACTTGTTTCTAACATGATCTCATCCATGTTACTATAAAATCATCAATTTGTCATTTTTAATTGATGAGTAATAGTCCATTGTGTATATATACTACATTTTTTTCACCCATTCATCTATTTTGGGGCATTTGGGTTGTTTCCATGTCCTTGCAATTATAAATAGCGCTGCAGTAAACATCTGAGCACAGGTGTCCCTCTGTACCCACAATGAGGTCTCCTTTGAATAGATTTCCAGAAATGCGATTGATGGGTCAAATGTAATTCCATTTTCATTAGTTTGAGGGTCCTCCACACTGCTTTTCATAGTGGTTGGACCAGTTTACATTCCCACCAGCAGTGTAAGAGTGTTCCTTTTTCTCAGCATCCACTCCAGCACTTGCTATTGCCTGTTTTTTTTTGATGTGGGCTACTCTTACTGGTATAAGGTGATATCTCATTGTAGTTTTGATTTTGTGTTTCCCTGATTGCTAGCGATGTTACCCAATTTTTCATATGCCTGTTGGCCATTTGTATTTCTTCTTTGGAGAAGTGTCTTTTCAGTTCTTCTCCCCATTTTTTGATCAGCTGGAGCAGCCAGGGAAGGGAAGTGGTGGGTGTCTCCTGGGGACTACAATGATGTGAAATAGTATATAAATAAATTACTTGTATAATAATCATAAAAAGAATAAATTTTCCAATTAGAAAAAAAAAACAAATACTACAAAGAATTGACAATGTTGGTTCTATTATAGGTTTACTTTCTTTTAAATTCCTTTAAAAAATCTTCCTCTGAGCTACCTTTTTGCTGTGCTCATTTTAACTTCTGGAAATAAATAATGGCTAATTAATACATAAAAATAAATAAGTAAATAAATAAATTTTCTTCTCCACATCCTCTGCCTCCTCCTTCATCTTCTCCACTTCCTGCTCCCTCTCTCTCAATGTAAGGCTAATAGGTTTTAGTTGGAAATTCACACAGTTAGTCTTTTTTTCCCTCTGGATGACCTTGTGCAACTGAAAACACTTACAACTTGATAACATTTGGTCAACAACAGAGGGCACAAAGGAAGGTGGTCCCAATAGATTCTACTACTTAACCTAGGTGTGAGGTAGGCTATTCCACATAGGTTTGTGTAATTACACTCTCTGTGATTTACACAGAGGCAAAGGAGCCTATTTATGCTTCTCAGGATATATCCCCATTCTTAAGTAACCTGCAACTGTACTGTTAGGATCATGTAACTGATTTGATCCCTGTACCAAATCTAAATTTTTATTGGTTCTCATTCAAAAATTTTCTCAATACTACCTTGTTTTAGACATAGATAAGAAAGCCTTGATTCTTCCAGTCCTTCACTTCTCATATTTCTGGATTCTTTCTGTGGGTTTTCATTTCTATTTTCAATTTGATCAATTCTTTTGAAACCTTATTCTTTTATTGAAGTTCTTTGTCAAATAAATCCAATATTAATCAATATACTTTATGTTACACTCCAACTTTTAGTTTATTTTGGGGTTCCAAATTAATTTAGATATCACTTTTATC
>PVHY01014056.1:0-39523 GCA_004024945.1 Uropsilus gracilis
CTGCCCCTTCCCGCCTGAGTCTGGGAGCTTCCTGGAAACAGTACCCCGTGTTTTCCTCATGTCCCCTGCGCTCTGCCACAGGTGGATTCCACGGGAACTTGGGTTGCAGGGAAAGTCTGGTCATCTGGGAAGGGCAGGGCCAAGCATGGGTATAGCAGGTGTGGCTTTGGCTGGCACCAGACTGGGATTTGACTGGGGTCCAGGTGCAGGGCTGCCTGGGACCAAAGGGAACTCCTGGGCTCCTACTTAGAACTAGCCCTCTGGGTCATGGTCCGGCACCCTGGGAGGGCCATGGCTACTTGTAGCAGAAGCCTGGGTGGGGGGTGGGTGGGGGTCCTGGCATGCCGATTCCTTATGCTCCTATGGGCTCTATCTTGGGTGGTGGCAGGAAGACAACCACAGCTACTATGTGTCCCGTCTGTACGGCCCCAGTGAGCGCCGCAGCCGGGAGCTGTGGGTGGACGTGGCTGAGGCCAACCGGAGCCATGTGAAGGTGCACAGAATCCTCTCCAACACCCACCGGCAGGCTTCGGTGAGTGCTCTTACCCCTGGCAGCACTGGCCTGGGCTGGGAGGCTGGGGCCCAGCTGACTCGGCCTGGTCAGTGGGCATGGCTGTAATCTGAGGCCCATGACCTGGGAGGTACCCTCCAGGGGCTCTTGGGGCCTTGCCAAAGTTGGGCTGTGGGCCTGGGGGCCTGGCCTGGACATGCCTGCCCCAAATCCTGTCCATGCAGGTACGGGGCAGTACGGGTGCTCAGCCCCTTGGCCTCAGCTCTGCCACGCTGACTCTCTCTGTCTCCTGCAGAGAGTGGTCTTGTCCTTTGATTTCCCTTTCTACGGGCATCCTCTGCGGCAGATCACCATAGCAACAGGAGGTAAGGCCTGTCAGTGGGGCTGGGGTTTGGAGATCTCAGCCAGAACTTGGGGACCTATGAGGGGAGGCCCACTGGTGACAGGGTTGGACAGATGGCCTGGGAGAGACCCACATTTGACTCTCTTGGGAGCCTACTTTCAGGAGGGAGGTTGGGGGTGGGAGGGTTGTTGGACCACCTCCTTCACTGGCTGGTGTGTGTGTGTGTGTGTCCTTCTGGGTCAGCTCAGGCCAGTCTGGGCAATCCCTGTGGCCCTGTGTTTCTGACTCTGTGGATGTAGGAGGCAGAGACTGCTGAGAGCCTGATTCCTGGGACCAGGCTCCTATCGATAGGAACAGGCCGCCTTTGATTCCTGTGTACTTTTCCAGCACAGGAAGAGGTGGGAGACTGTGCCCACCTGAGGGGCAGGGAAAACCTTCTGTAGTCTGGGACCCTTCTTCCCAGACACCCCAAGCCCATAGCCCGCATAGATGTGGGATGGAGGCCTGAGGGCCGAGATTTTCCTCCAGCTACATCTGCATTGCCCATTCCTGCACTTGGGAGAAGAGCCCCAAGGAAGCCACCCACTGTTCCACCCCTGGTGACTCTTCTACACTTCTCCCCACCCCAGGCTTCATCTTCATGGGGGACGTGGTCCATCGGATGCTCACAGCTACTCAGTACGTGGCCCCTCTAATGGCCAACTTCAACCCTGGCTACTCCGACAACTCCACAGTTGCTTACTTTGACAATGGTGAGGCCAGAATCCTCTCCGGAGCTTGTCATCCAGCTCCAAGCTCCCATGGTCCAGCCCTTTTAGAGTAACAGAAGACTCAGAGAAGGCAAGGACATGGTCACCGTCACACAGTGAGGCAACTGCCCCACCTTTTGTTCCCTCATCTAGAAGATGGGGGCAGATGCCTGTGGCCTAGCAGGATCTAGGTGCTACCAGAATGAAAATGCTTGGCTTCTAGTGGGGGAGAAATAAACAACAGGGACCCCTTCTTTTCTCTCTCTACTGGTTGGACTTTGAATACCCCTTTGGCCCCTCCCCCAAGTTCCCCACCCAATGTATCACTCTTTCTTCCTTTTTTTTTTTTTTTTTTTGAGACTAGGTCTTGCTATTTTTGCCCATGGAACCCCAGGCTCTCATTGCCCGGGGTACCACAGACTCAAGCAATCCTCAGCCTCAGCTTCCCAGGTAGCTGGGATTACAGGCACACACCACCACGCCCAGCTATTTTTTTTGGAACTAGGTCTCGCTACGTGCCCCAGGCAGGACTCGAACCATGATCCCTAGCCCCGGCTGCTTCCTAGGCTAAAGCTTACAGGCATGAGCCACCATGCCTGGCCCCTTCTCTCTTCCTTTCTATTTTAGGGGGTCAGAACAGGTGAGAAAGAGGGGAGTATATGTGGGTAGGAGATGTTGACCTTGTAGCTTGTGGGAACGGTGGGCTGAAGTGGGCCTTCAGGTTCCTCCCTAGCTGGGAAGCCAGGCTGATCATCTGTGGGCAACCCAGCTCCTGTCTCCATCACCCTGGGGGCCCAACCCATACCCAGCCCATACTGCTGGCACGTGTGACCTGCCTGAGCAGCCGGTCTCTGCTCTTCTCCCTAGGGACAGTCTTTGTTGTTCAGTGGGACCATGTCTACCTCCAAGGCCGGGAGAACAGGGGTAGCTTCACCTTCCAGGCAGCTCTGCACCGTGATGGCCGCATTGTGTTTGGCTACAAAGAGGTGAGTGAGCCTGCTGCCGATGGCTGATCGGGGAGTCCTGTGTCTCGCAAATCTGTAGGGAAGCTGCCGTGTGCTGGGCGCCCCTGGCCTGTGCTGGGGATCCTGCAGCTCACAAAGTGCCGAGAAAGTCCTACCCATGGGCTGTAGGTCTGCTGGGGCAGACAGGCGGTAGTTGCAGGTCACTGGGACAAGGGCTCCTCCGTGGAGGTGAGGTGCCCTGGGCTCTCTGCCAGCACAGGACCTGGGGAGTCTTCCCCAGGAAGTGTTGACGTCTGGGTGATGTGTAGGAGTTAAGGAAACAAAGAGGGGGGAGAAAAGCATGTACAAAGGTCATGTGGCAGAAGAGAGCATGGCTGGTACACAGCACTGAAGAAGGTGGCGTGGTGTGGGAGGGAGAGTGAGCGATGAGACAGGGCAGGAGAAGAACCAAGTGTCCCTGGAGAAAGGCCACTCTGCTGTGAGCAGAGAACAGATTTTTGGAAACTCGGAGGGAATCTGAGAGATGATTTAGGAGCTGTTGCTGGCTTGGAGCAGGTTGGTGGGAGAGGGAGAGAACTGGAGCCTGGAGAGCCAGTTCCAGACTAAATACAGGATATGGAGAAGGGAAGGGAGACATCGAGGAGCTCCTGGTTTTCTGGTCTACGTGGTGGCGCCATTCACCTGTGGAGGGACACATAGGTGCGTGTGGAAGACCTGGGACTGGACAGCGGTCTGTGGGTACGAGGTGTCTTGGAGTCCTCCAAGATGGGCACAGGAGAACAAATGGGCTTCGGGCCCCCAGGACTTTCTAGGCTGGCCCACGAAAGTTGGGGGGCAGATGGAGCCTCTTCTCCCCTGCTACAGATTCCCATGTCTGTCCTGGAAATCAGCTCCTCCCAGCACCCCGTGAAGTCAGGCCTGTCAGATGCCTTCATGATTGTCAACCCGTCCCCAGACGTGCCAGGTGAGTCCCCAGCAGAGACCTCGCCGGGGTGGGCCTCCACTGGACTGACTTGGGCTGGGGAGGGGGTGGTGGGACTTAGAGGGACAGAGCCAGCTGTAATTTTTCTCCCCTAAAGTAGGATTGTTTTTTTCCCATATAATGTCTAGTGGGACTCACTGCTCTGGTTGTTGAGGGGAAGGGGAGCCAGGGCGCCTCTGCTTGGCCCCCACCATTTAGTTAACCTCTGAAGACACCAAATTAGGGTTTTTGAGTCCTTGCAGACATAGTCATCATCATCTGCCCAACCCACGTGCACAAGGCACAGCCCAGGAAGCCAGGCTCAACGGTGTTACTTATTAACCCTGACAAATCACTCATCTCTCCAGCCTCGGTTGCCTCATTTATTTATTTATTTAAAAAAATGTTTTTGAGACTAGGCCTCGCTATTTATTTATTTATTTATTTTTGGAGATCAGATTTCACTCTTTTTGCTCATGGAGCTGCAGGCTCATGTTTTCCGGGGTGCCCCATACTCAAGCAATCCCCAGCTTCAGCTTCCCAGGTAGCTGGGATTACAGGTGTGCGCCATCACACCCAGCTATTTTTTGGGGCTAGGTCTTGCTATGTTGCCCCGACGGGACTTGAACCATAATCCCTAGCCCCACCTGCTTCATAGGCTGAAGCTTACAGGCATGTGCCACTGTGCCCGGCTTAGATCTTGCTATTTTTGCCCATGGAACCACAGGCTCACGTACCACAGACTCAAGCAATCCCCAGCCTCAGCTTCTCAGGTAGCTGGGATTACAGGTGTGCGCCACCATGCCCAGCTATTTTTTCAGAACTAGGTCTCGCTATGTTGGCCTGGGTGGGCCTCGAACCATGACCCCCAGTCCCAGCCACAACTCCACAGGCTCTTGCTTATTGGTATGCACCACTGTGCCTGACCTCTCAGTTGCCTCATTTACAAAATGGGGAATGACTGAAGGTCACCTCTTCCTCCCAGGCCATCCTCTAATTCAGATAACTTAGGGGACCACAGCTCTCCCTCTCCTGCCTCCAAATGCCTGCTCATCTGCATAGGGACTGTCTTGGATTCACATGGCTAAGAGGCTGCAGGTTTGCCATTCACTGCTAGACCCTCAGGTTGGAGGCTTTTGAACCTGACCCCTTCCATGGAGCTGTGTGTGCAAAAGTCCTGCCCCGACACCTGAAGGACCCTGCCCACTCCCTGCCTGTGCCAGGTGGGCCTGGGCTGACCCTCCAGCCCCGCCGAGACCATGCCTGGAAGGAACACTCAGGGATTTCCTGCCCAGGAGCAGGGCTCACCCTTCCGGGGACTCTGGAGTTTGCAGGGGGGCATCTTTCCTTATGTTTATTCAATCAATACAGGTCTAAGTTCCTGCCCTACGAGAGGCAGGTCCTGGGCGCTGCCCACACCATGGTGAGGAGGACATGTTGGGGTTTAGCATCTGAGCAGTACCTCTGTTGCTAAAGAAGCCTGAGGCAAGGACTAGGCTTGGCCATGTGCCTGTCTCCAGCACCCTCTGGGTGCCAGGCAGCTGCAGAGTTGGGGCTCCTCTTGGAGCTGGAAGCCTGGTAGAGTCTAGACTCATGAGTATCTGGACCTTGCAGGTCTCTCAAGGTTTGTTTCTTTAGCTGTCACTGTGATGTGCGTGGTCTGTGCCCCAGCAGCTACTGTGCAGAGTGGGGGGTGGGAACCAAGTTCATGGAGTGTTTGGCTCATCAGGTTTTGGGGGACCCTCTGATACGATGCCACGATAGCCATTGGCACCCAGCTCAGTGTTTATCACCATCAGGACATGCGTGCTGTTGCAAACAGTCCTGAACTAGGAGCAGGGATGTCATGGTGCTGGCGTGCATGCCATCTCTCTGAGGCCACCACCACAGCACTTTGATGTGGCTTCCATAGCCAGTGGTAGAGAGTCACCAAGCCTAGTGGCTGTTTCCCAGACTTCACTTGATCACCCATGGCCTTCGACATGTTTGCCATTCACAGCGGTTACTACTCTATTGTGTGCTAGTATTCTTCTTCATCCTCATTTCTTTCTTTCTTTCTTTTTTTGAGACTAGGTCTAGCTATGTTGTCTGGGGTAGTCCCAATCCCACAGACTTAAGCAATCCTCAGCCTTAGTCTCCCAGGTAACTGGGGTTACAGATGCCCACCACCACACCTGGCTTCATTCTCATTTCTAACCTGAGTTTTTTCACAAGTAAGTGTACCTGTTCTAAAATTCAAATGACACAAAGCTGGGCATGGTGGCACGTGCCTGTAAGTGACAGCCTATGGAGTGCGGCTGGGACTGGGGATCGCGGTTTGAGTCCCGCCTGGGGCAACATAGTGAGACCTAGTTCCAAAATAATAGCTGGGCGTGGTGGCACGCGCCTGTAATCCCAGCTACCTGGGAAGCTGAGGCTGGGGATAGCATGAGTCTGTGGTACCCTGGGCAACGTGAGCCTGCGGTTCCACAGGCAAAAATAGCGAGTCCTAGTCTCAAAAAATAAATAAGTAAAATTCAAATAACACAGATGGATGGAAAACCTTGGCTTCCTCACCAGTCCCTGACCTCCAGCCTCCCAGCCCCCTTCCTGGAGGGTTTGTGGAACCCCAGCCTTCATGTCAGTGTTCAACTTGGACAGTCTGTCCCTTGGGAGCACAGCCCATCCCGCCCACCAGCCCCTCCGTGCTCTTCTCCATGATCTCCTGAGAGCCCGTGGCTGCACGCAGGCTCCCTTCTGTCTGGGCCTCTGTCCTCAGCGTCACCAGGCTGGCTCCTTGCCTATGGTTCCAGAAAGACGTGATTCTCGGGGACTTGAAGGCATTCTCCCCTCCACGGAGCTGACCATGAGGAGTCTGTCCCAGTTCCTCCCTGTCCACCCACGGCAAGGAGGCTGGTGGTCACGCCCAGACCTGGCCTACAGCAGAGGGAGGAAACAGACCCACACCTACCCTCCCTTCCCTTCCTCCTTTGCAGAGCTGGTACCTCTACCTGGTCTCCTCTATCCACACTGTCTTGGGGCCACGGATTGCATTCATTACCTACCCCTGGGCCCCTTGTCCAGTTCGCTGAGGCTGCACTCAAATCCCCTCATGGAGCCTGGCACACGGTGGGCGGAGAGGTGGGAGGTGGGGACTGTTGTCTTTGCTGAATGGCACAGTCCTTGAACACACACTCAGGGGCGGCAGCAGAAAGCTCCTCCTTCAGGACAAGTGTGTGGCCCCCCTGTGCTGTGCTGCAAGGCCCTGTGACTCTCGCATCATCCTCTGAGGCCCAATTCTGACCTTTGGCAGTGGGTCCAGAGTTGGGTCAGCCAGTCCACCCCACGATGGCTGTGTCAGCTGTTAAAATTCTAAATGGTTCCACTCTTGTCAGCAAATAGCTACTGGCCTGGGCTCTCTGTCTACCCCGCCCCCAACCTGCCTGTCCCCAGTGTGCTGGCTAGCAAGTGGCTCTATGAGAGCAACCCTGTCGCGAGGCCTCCCCAGAGGACAGTCTGCAGTTTGACAGCTGCCTCTGTCTGCATAGGTGAGCCAGGCAGCTGCAGAGGGCACAGGACAGAAGCTAGGTAGGGGGTCTGTGACCTGGTCTTAGCAGTGCCATTGTGCCACAGTGGCTGTGTCCTACTGGTTGCTAGCAAGTTGCTAGGCACCAAAGGGCCACATGGACAGTGACGACCAGGAGGCAGGGGCTGGGCTGCCTACCTGAGCTTGATGGTCCTCACTGGATGGTCCTTCCCACCTTGTCATGCATCTGTACATTTATGGCTTTTAAAACGAGGACGCAGACACAGAGGCTCAGAGGAAGGGACTGACTGACTTGTCACACACAGCGGTGACAGGGAGAACTAAAACCCAAGTCTTCTGTTTTTGGAAAACCCCACAGTCTATCATCAAGTCATCCTAAATCTGACCCATCCTGTACCTCCTGGAGGTGCAAGGCCTTCCCTCCTTGGCTCCCGGGCTCCCACCCCCGGCTGTTCTAGAGGACAGCGCTTGGTACCCACGTCCACCAGCCGGAAGCGTCCCTGAGCTTTTGGGGCCCTCACTGGGCTTTGCACTGGGCGGGATGGCAGAGGATGTGTGTGGGGTGTAGCCCTTGCATGAGGGTAAGTTAGAGGAAGTCGGATCCCTCGGGAGTGTCTGTATCCGAGGCCTCCTGTGGTTCTGGAAGGACAGTCTGTTTAAGAGCAAAGAGCAAGCCAGGGATATGTGTGCGTGGGATAAAGAGGGGCCAGGGAGGAAGTAGCCTGCCCGAAAGAGCAGGAGGCTGAGGAGGCCCCAGGCTACTGGGCTGGGAGATTCCAGGTGCAGCTTGCTGAGGTGTTGGGTCTGCTAGCAGTGGAGATCTGGTGTCTGACCCCCAGAACAATGCCCTGCAACACCCACCTCCAGTGTTCCTTCCCTCTGGCCCCCACTCCTTCTCGTCTCTGCCACATCAAATCGTGTCATCCTCAGGATCCTGTTGCCTACAGCATGCAGTCAAAATACCTAGTGTGGCATTCGAGGCTGTACACTGGGTCCAGCTGACTTTTACAGGTAACTCTGGTCTGCAGACCCCACATTCCCCAAACATGCCTGCATCTCTGTGATGCAGTTCCTTGTATAAAATTGTTTATATATATAATTTCATAAATGTACTTGTACAAAATAGTATTTATCACTTGGCAAAATTATACCGTTGGTCCAGGTCAAATGTTACTTCCCCCAGAGGCACAATTAATGCTCCCTTCTTCTTTTTTTTTTTTTTTTAGAGACTGGGTCTCACTATGTTGCCTAGGGTTGTCTCGAGCCTGTGGACTCAAGTGATTTGCTATCCTCACCCTCCCAGGTAGCTGGGATTACAGGTGTGCACCCCCACACCTGGTTTATGCTCCCTTTTTTTAGTCCCCCATCATTACCCTGCTCACCGGTCTTCTCCCCAACTAGCTGTTAGCTCCTGGGAGTTCATCGTGGCTCCAACACTTAGCCCTGTACAAATAGCAGTCAACCCAAATAAGTGTGACTTAAACAAGACAGAACTTTGGGGGAGTCCTCGGGTCTGAGACTTTATGCCATGGCCGTTCCCTGCTCGAGCTCCCTTGGTCCTGCGGAGTGGGTGGTACCACTACCCCCACACTCGAGCCAGCTTCCCCTGCCTGGAGCATGGCGAGACATGGAGTCTGGTTTCCCAGTATTCAAGAAACCCCCAGCCACTGAACCCTATTGGGGACTCTCTCCTTCCCCAGGCACCCAGCCCTTTCCTCCCATCATGGCTTGGTGCAGGGAATTCTATGGTCTCACTCCTGGTGTGCAGGAAAGGAGGTGCTGAAAAGAGCCACTTCTCCTTATCATTGCTTCCTTCTATAAACTGCTCCAGGGGGTTTGGAACTGGGGGGTCTGCAGAACATGCTTTGCTGAAAAGATTCCATTATCAGAATTTTTTTTTTTTTTTTGCAGAGACACAAAGAATATAGAGTAGCTGGAATACTCTTCGTCAGTGGAAGTAGCCCCCAAAAGTCATTATAATTTCCTCAAGGAACCCTTTCCCGCAAGGACAGTGAATTAGCAATTTTAGTGTAGCCAACGTCAAAATGCAGAGGTTCAGAAGCCCTTCAATTCATGAAGGGCTCCAGCTCGCAGCCTGGCCCTTGGCTGGCCCCAGAATGGCCTGGGATGGCCCTCACACCCTGAGCCTTCTCCTTTACAAGAATTTTCCTTTCCTTTCAAAGGCAGATTTGCATCCAGAAATGTGTCAGAGGCCTGTTCTGTACCTCCATGCGGGGCGGCTGGGTGGAGGGGGTGGGTGGGAGGTCCCGGAACTGGCAGCTGAAGGGTGAGGAGGCTCAGCCAAGTGAGGGTGTGGGGTGTGCTCCCCAGCGCCGCCTGGCTTGTCTCTCCGCCTCTCTGGAGGAAGGGTCCTTTAAAGTGCTCTTTCTTGGGGCCTTTTGGCTTTTTGTGCACTGGGGGCCCCTCCTCTTCCCCTCCTTTTCCCCTCCTTTTCCCCTCCTCTTCCCCTCCTCTTCCCCTCCTCTTCTTCATACTTTTCTATTTTTCCCTCAATTCTGCCCCCAGAATCCTATGGCTGCCTGTCTCTTCTCTCTCCCTTTCCAACTCCTGCCTCCCCTCCTGGGCTGAAAGCTCCTTGGGGCTCAGGACTCTCACTATGTTTGTCTTTGGGGTCCCCTCACCACTACCTGATATATATTTTATATCGTGATCGGTCTGGGAGGGACGTCTGTGTTTGGACCCGTAAGCCTTCCAATTTCTGGCCACTCTAGCCCCTGCTCGCTGGTGTCTGCAAACAGAGCAGAAAACCTCCCTTTTGAGCCATTGACATTTTCTGATTGGGTGGCAGGGCTGTTCTGAGTCTGGACTTCAGTATTTCTGAAGCTTTGATGAGCGGAAGCAGAGATAAAATAAACAGATTGTCTCAAACTGCCCGAAACGTGGCCCGGGGGCGGCTTGTCTTGGTTCCGGCCGGGATCTGTGGGTCATGCAGCTGGGCCTCATCATTCTTGGGGGAGCCCCAGATGTGGGCCAGATCATCCAAAAGCAAATAATTCAGACAGGGATACTAAGTATTCTGTTTACAGAAAACTAAAATATTGCCAAAGCCGTAGTCAAACAACTGCAAGCTGGCAGTTGAAGTGAGCAAATACTTTCAACCAGAGACCTATTTCCAGACTTGCTCTCCTCCCCCTGCCCACCCCTACTCCACGCCCTGCTATAGGGTGGTGCTGGGTTTTGGAGGACATCTAACCAGCTTTTGCTGTCGTCCCCCCCCCGCCCCTTACCTGAGGCCCTGGACTGGCCCTAACAACTGGTCTTCTCCTTGACCAGAACTTTCCTTTCAAAGGCAGGCTTGAGGTTCCCACTGTGTTAGAGGCCTGTGCCATGCCTCCATGCAGGGTTGCGTCTCTGCCCCTGGCCCCAGTGGTGGGGAGACCCACCCCTCAGTTCTCTTGTGAGGTTTCCCAAGAGCCTCACCTTCCCTGGCTGCTGCTTCCATCTCCCCTGAAATTGGCTTCTTGACAAGTCCATGTCTTCCTTTGTGCCCCAAACCCAGCTCGCTCGGCCCCTTCCATTTTCCCTTCCTTTCCACCAAGGAAGACTGTTCCCCTCCATCTCACAGTGGAGGGATCCGAAATGTCTGCTCTTCTAACTTAGGAAAGGGTCTATGTGACTTTCCTAAGTGGCCCAGGGGAGTCTCCCCTTTGGGAAAGGCCATCATCTGTGGGAAGGTGGGGAGGAAGGGAATGTTCTTCCTCTGGGCTACGGCCTGGAGTTATAATAAGTTGCTGAGGTTTTCATGACAATTTACAACCTGCTCATTCCTCCAATGTCTTTTTTGTTTTTTTGGTTTTTTTTGAGACTAGGTCTCGCTATTTTTGCCTGTGAAACCCCAGGCTCTCGTTGCCTGGGGTACCACAGACTCAAGCAATCCCCAGCCTTAGCTTCCCAGGTAGCTGGGATTACAGGCGCATGCCACCACACCCAGCTATTTTTTTGGAACTAGGTCTCGCTACGGGCCCCAGGCAGGACTCGAACCGCGATCCCTAGCCCCGGCCGCTTCATAGGCTGAAGTTTACAGGCACGAGCCACTGTGCCTGGTCCAATGTCATTTTTGAGGGCCTGGTAAGTGCAGGGCTGGTGCTAGCCACTGGGGGTAGAGACAGTAACTTGCAGGTTCTGTCTATGGGGTGCGCCCCCCCCTTGGGGCCAGGGAGTGGACAGAAAAGTACGTATTGGTAAAGCAGTATGTCAGGTGACTCTGGAGGCAGTGGAGGAGCTGCTCACTGCCGGAGCCTTGGGGAGTCTTCAAGAAGGGCACGTCCTTTGAGTCGAGCCATGAAGGATGAGGGGGAAAACAGGAGAAAGGCTTGCATAGACTCTGTACCCCAGGGCCTCAGTCATTCTGGAAGACAGGCATGGGAGAGCTGGCATGTGATTTTCCAGAAGGTCAGATGGCCCCTGGGGAAGCAGATGGAATGGAACTGTGACAGTCTGCCTGAAACGCCCACCCTCCACCTGGATGTTCCCCACCCCCAGGCCACCTTCTGGAGATGTGGGCATCATACAGATCTAGGGCCTTTGTGCCTTCTGGAACAGGTGAATCACAAACACCTGCCCTTTCTCAGTTCAGTCTCTTTGAGACCCCACTCCTGCCTGGCAACAGGTCTTTCTTGTATCAAAAAAATCTTTGTGCTCACGCAGGCCTGTATCATACAGGACCAGTGCCCCTCATGCCTCAGCTTCAGTGGGAACCCTGTCTTCCCTGGAATCTGGCCATTACTGACCAGTTCTTATGAGACTTGCCTTCTGGACCGCTTCTCTTTTAGACCGAGGAGAAAAACATGCATCCATCGCTCGATTTGGGGGACACTGGCTTAATTATGTCTTGGAAGGAAAAGTGTTTCCCATCAATTTTTTGTGTTTCCCATCAATTCTTTGAGCAACACAAGTGAATACCCAGAAGCAGCGTTGGGGCGGGGTACATGGGGGTGCAGGCTCGGGAGAGCAAGCCACCACACCCCCATCCCACTCCATGTTCCAGGACTTCACGTGGAGAGATTGAACCCTCTTGGGGGATGTATATAAACCACAGAAAGGAACAGACACTGCCTCAGGACTCCCCCCCCCCCCCCAGTTTCTCAGGTCTCCCAGGAAGTTGTGAGAGCAATGAGAGGAGTCAGAGCCAAGTGTCCTCCAGACATGTGAACCCAGGTTCAGGTCCAGTCTGAGCCTCAGGTTCCCAGATAGAAGACAAATGACAGGATGTCATGGCCCTCAGACTATGCCTGTGACCAGAACTGTGGCCCACTGCCCACAGACCTACTGCCTACCTGGGCCATGCTCACCTGGAGAATACCCAGACGTCCTCACCCCACCCACTCTCTCCAGTATTTTCCTTGTGGTGCCACATCCCCTGATCTGCCTGCCACGGAAGGGGGAGAGGCTACCAGAAGGAGGCCTGGATCTCGTTACAGCCATCAGCTCCAGTTCACAAGTCCAGATGGAGGGTGGGTGTGCAGGGCTGGAGTGGTCATCTGCCTGGGCAGGAAAGGAAGGTCAAGGCCAAAACCCTTCCTCAGTTTCTCCTCACTGGAGCCAGTAATGTGGGACAGAGATGGGGGCATCTGAGAGACCCTCTGGAGGCGTGGGAGATGCTCCTGTCTTTTCGCCACCTGAGATTGACCACCCCACACACCTGGATACCTCATCCTTCAGCAGTGGCAGAAGCAAGAAACAGCATCCAATCTGGACTAAGAGAAAATAGGCCAAGGCTGAGGATGGAAGAAAAGCAGCTGGGCTTCAGGGCCAGCAGCAAGGGGGACCCGCATGGGCAACGTAGAGGTGGCACTGGAGGCCAGGAGGGTGGAGGTGAGGGTCCAGGAGGGACAGAGGGACTGCCTCTCCAGGCCTGAGCTATCCCAGCAGGGCTTGGGAGCAGTTTAGGGGACCCTAGAAACTCACTGACAACAAGTGTGGCATCTGGGTGGCGAGAGGGAGGGGAAGAAATGTGCCATCTGTCCTCCCCGTGTTCTAGTTTATAAACGTTGACCAGGGTAGAGTTTGAGGGGTTAGGAGAGAGTGAAAATGCCCCAGAGGATCAATCACAAGAAAACCAGAGATCCCCACAGAACCTGTTCTGGGACCCCTCTCTGTGTGGTCTGTCTTCTCCTGCAGGGCTTCTCACCCATTCATCATGTTCTTGTCACCTTCCTTCCCCTCCCTGCAGTTCTAGGGGAGGCCCTGGCCCTCCCCACAACATCTGAGTGTGTGGGTTTGGCATTTCAGGCCCAGGACTCAGGCGGGGCTGCAGGGTGTTAGTTCCTTCCAGGGGAGCTTCGCCAGCCTCCATGCCAGAGTTTCCTTCTCATTGCGTGATGTGTTTCGAGGACAGTCTGCGGTGGCCAGTGTGTCAGGGATTGAGGTGTCTGCCAATTTCTGCAGCAGGCAGGGTGGTAAGAGAACTGGTTTTGGTCCAGACCAACTGGGGTTCAATCCTGGTTACGTAGGAGGGAACAAATCTGAGACTGGGGGTCAGTAAATGACAGAAACATCCGAAACCTTCTTTGTGGCAGCAGATGCGCTGCAGGTTTTTCAGGAGGGGGAGCTGGAAGATGGGGCACCCGGCAGTCACGCAGGACTCCAGCTGTGATGGACACCCCTTCTGAGTCCTGCAACACCTGGGGAAACGTTCCTCCAACCACCTTAGTTGAGTGAGAAGCATCATCTGGCCTACTCCGGCCTTCTAGTGACGAAGCCCAGCTCGCGCAAGCTTGAGTAGAAAAGGACTGCACTGGGGATACTGAAGTAGCCCAGAAAACCAAAGGAAGAGCTGACAGCATGAAGATGGCAGGCCCCAGGCTCTCTGCTTCTGCTCAAGAGCTGCTTCCTGCTCTGACTTCCCCTGAGACTGGAACCAAGGTCGTTCACAGACTCCAAGCTGGTGTCTTCTCGGCTTCGAGGGCTTCTCGGTGACAGTCAAAAAGTCCCAGGGAGGGTCTCTGATGGGTTTACCTCCGCAGGTGCTCAGTCTTAGACCAGTCACTGGGTGGCCGGGGAGGCCGGACCCTGTAAGATGGCAGCCCAGTGCACACCACATGGAGGGCTGGGCTAGAGGGCACTTCCTCCAAAGAGAATGTCGTTTCCAGAAGAAAGAAGAGCTCAGTGGCCCTTTCTGCTCTTGGGGAAACATTCTCACAACCCAGCGGCTGACTGCCTGCCTTTCAGAACTGAAGGAAACCATCTCCGAGTCGTGTCTTGGGTGGAAGACGTCAGAGCATCTCAGGCTTCCATTTTAGGAAAGGTCTCTTCAGTGGCAGCTCCAAAGTTTTGCCTGAGCAAGGGTGCTGGGCCAGCATCTTCCCACGTCACAGACAGGAAACCGAGGCCCTAAGGCTGCTCCTCAGGTGGAAAGCACAACGCAGGCCTCTCGACTCCGAGGACCAGCGGGGGCTTCTGCAGGAAGTGGGGCAGGACTAAGTCTTGTTCCAGGCTCAGCCTCCGTCCAGGAAGGAAGAGGTTCTCCAAGATGCTTGTGGTGCTCTCTGTGGCCAGGCTCAGGGTGGGAAGCTCACTGTTTAGTACCTGCAGCATCCCAACGGACCTGCTGACCGGCTGGGGAGGGAAGTGCAGCAGGAGGAGGATGCTGCTGGGGTGCTGTTTAGAGGAGATGGCCCTTCAGCTGGGTCTGAAAGGATGAGCTGGACATAGAGAGGAGGGATGGAAGAGTACTGCAGGTCAGAGAATCAGTTACTGTGAAGGCACCATGGCCTGTGCCTTGGATGGGGACCTCTCTGTCCTGACCCCAGGGGTGGCCATGCTGCTGCATTAAGTAGATTAAGCTGCTTTTTATTTATTGAGACTAGGTCTCGCTGTGTTGCCTGGGGAACCGCAGATTCTCGTTGCCTGGGGTACCCTGGACTCAAGCGATCCCCAGCTTCAGCCTCCCAGGTAGCTGGGATTACAGGCACGCACCACCACGCCCAGCTATTTTTTGAGACTAGTCTTGCTATATCACCTCAGGTGGGTCTCAAACCCATGGACTCAAGCGATTCCCAGTCTTAGTCTCCCTTCCTAGGCTGGGATTAAAGTCGCGCACCACTGCAGTTGGTCATTAAGCTGCTTTTAACGAAGCTCTCCTCTCAAGGACTTTTGTGGAGAAAGGTCCACTTCTGCCCTCCTGCACCCCCCCCACCCATGTCCTCAGCATCATTGCCCCAGCGGATGGCCTTGCCCTGCCTCCTCATTGGCTGCAGGCTGACCCCGTCCTATTTGCCACCATCTTGGTCCACCCATCAGGCCCCAGGCACAGGCCCCGGAGACCAGGAGACTCTTCTGATGACAGGCTCTGCTTCTGTTTCAGAGTCTCGGCGGAGGACCATCTTCGAATACCACCGCGTGGAGCTGGACCCCAGCAAAATTGCCAGCCTGTCAGCTGTAGAGTTCATCCCCCTGCCAAGTAAGTAGGCCCATCACACTGATGTAGGAGAGGCGTCCCAACATCCTGGAAAGGAACTAAGCCCATCAGCTGAGACAGCCCACTGGCAGCTCACAGGTATACATCACCAAAACCCTGCAAAGGGGCTCTGCTGAGAACCCTCCGACTGAGCCCCAGGACGATAAGCCAGGAGAGGAGCATGATGCTGGAGTTCATAGGCAGCAGGCAATATACTTAGTCAGCAGCCCCCCAAGAACCTAGGACCTGGCTGTCTCCCCATCGGCACCCCTTTACCCTGTAGCTAAAAGCACACTGTGACCTTGTTTCCGCTGCTGCCATGGATCCGAGGTGGCAGGGTCTGGATGTCACTCAGGGTAAGGACAGAGCAGTTGGGGAGGAGAGTCAGGGAAAGGAAGAAACACCCCCCATTCTTGTATTTTTAAAGAGAGTTTTGATTTCCTCTCCTGTCTCGTGCCTCCCAGCTTCACTCTGAATCATGGCCTGCTCTCTACTGTCTGCAGTGTTTCATTCTCTCTCTTTCCTTTCTTTTCCCTGGAGGTTCTGGAGACAATAGGTAGAGAAAGTGGGGAAAGAGGAAGAAGGTTCTAGAACTCTACATGTGGTCTCAGCAGGTGTTTCCCTTGGAACAGTGGAAGACCCCTAACACCATAAGTCCCAGGACACTTGGAGATCACAGTCCCACCCCACCCAGTCACCCTCATTCTGAGCAGGAGACACTTGGGGCTTGAGAACCCCAGGACTGGGAGAGCAAACCTCACTGGGCCTTGAACAAAACTACATTTTAGAGCAAGGATGTCCAAGGGCAGGTTAGCTGCCTGTGCAGAAGAAGTGAATTGTCTGGGGACTGCATTTCTGGGACAGTCTGTACATTTAAATCCTTCCCACCCCTCCAGTGATTTTTGTGAGCAACTTAATAGCATGTGGGACATCTGAAATGCAGATGAGAAATAAAGGTCAATGGGTTTTTGAATAGCTGGGAGGTTCCCAGGGATTTTTCTCAGGCTGGTTTGACCAGAGCTGGTATACAGGCCTCCAGGATCCCTGGGATTGGCCAGGCTGGGCTCCTATGCGGGTGCTGGTGTGGGTGCAGTTGATAGAGCAGAAAAAGTCCCTGGAGACCAGTTAGCTTTGTTTTGAGAAACCTATATATCCCCCTCCACTCCCAGGGCTGTCTTCCTTACCTTTGGGTAGGGAGGACTAAGCTGAGAGTCTCCCAGAGGTGAGGATGGGCTGTTTCTAAGCCATCACCTACATGACTGGTCTCGCCTCTAGAAGGCAGCCACAAAAAGGTAGCCTGGGGAGCACATGGGAGGTGGAGCAGGAGGCACCCCTAGTGGAACCTCAGGGCAAAGAACTCAGGCTTTAGGCGCTGACAGACCTGCCACTCTTAGCTCCATTCTCTCTCCAAGCCCCAGTTTCCTCCTCCAAAGAGTGGGGATAACAAGAGCCTCTATCAATTCTATAAACGTTTAGCTGCCTGGCACACGCGGGGCTCTGTTATGGGGGCTCTGGACAAGACAAGGAGCAAAACAGCCCGAGAGCTCCATTTTGTACCAGCCAGCACTCTTCCAAGATCTGCAAAACCCTGCAGCCCAAGGAACCCCTGCCCCCGCACCCTCCCACAGCTGCCCAAGGTGCCACACCTGAGGGGTTGCCTCCCGGCAGGCATCTTGCTGGGGTCCCGGGGTGCACTCTGGCACCAAGTATGGTAGAGCCCTGAACCTCACACACCGAGGAGGCTTGTGACGTTCATTGAATGAGCGCTCACTCCTCTGATTGGCTGTCCCCTCTGCTGCCACCAGCCTGTCCGTCTGCTGCCCAGGAACGGGTCTCATGGCACCTAGTTATTCCAGGAGAGCACCCAGCACTCTCTGTCACCAGATGCCGGGGCAGCGAGGCAGCACCTGCCACTCAGGGTCATCCTGGTTCACTGCAGCAGGGAGTATTTGACTGCAGCAGCCCTTGTAGTGCAGCCTCTGCCCCTCCCATTCTGCAGCCATCTCTGCCCCTCTGCCTTGCTGGCACCAAGGGTCCCCCCTTCCAGCAGCCTGTCCCCACCCTCTCCTTTGTTCCCTGGCTCTGCCCTACCCAGCGGGTCCCAGCTGTCACTCCTCCCCTTCCTTCCACCCTCCTCTCCTCTACTCAAATGACCCCTCCTAGAGGCCTCCCCAAGCTCCATGTGGGGAGAACCCACACCCAATTGTCCCTCTGCCACCTTGTCTTCCTCACTTTTTCCACAGCCTTCTCACCACTGACATCCTCATGTGGGTTTATTGTGTATTTGTTGGCTTCTCTCCTGGACTGAAGCTCCTTTCAGGAACAGCTCTGTTGCTCCCCCCTCCCACTGCTCCTCCAGCATGTCACAGTGCCTGGGCTGTGTGGGAGCGTGATAAGTTTTTGCCAAAGGAATGAATTAATGGGCGAATGAGTGAACGAATACCTGACAGGTACATGGGAGGGATGATTAAGACCATCATCAGGAACACAGGGTGTTTCCTGGCTCAGTAGGGGCCCAACTGTGTTAACCATGTTCCTCCGTGCAGCTCCTTGACAGAGTAGCAGCTTTCCTCCTTGACACATGAGGTGCTGGTGCAACCTGAGAGAGATGCAAGCCTAGTTGGGCAAGGGAGTTGGAGACCCACAGTAGGTAGCTCACTCCCAAGAGGAGAGGGGAGAGGAAGGAAGTTACCTCCACTTGGTGTATCCTCACAAACTCAGCACTCAGATTTCCCTCGGAGGAGGTGAATGAGGAGAAGGAGAAGGTGAGGGAAGAAGAGGTAAAGGAGAAAGAAGAAGAGTAGGTGAAGGAGGAGGAAGAGGGAGGAGGAAGAGATGAGTGAAGAGGAGGAGGCGAGTGAGGAGGAGGTGAGGAGGAAGAAGCAGGAGGATACCAGTGGGGAACAAGTGCTCCCGGCTGACCCTGGATGGAGATCAAACCAGAACATCCAACAAATCCTCCTCAGTGGGTATAGACAACAAAACCGTATTATAAGTATAAACCTGCAAAGAAACTAGATCTTGGGAGCAGTGGTGACTGGATTTCGATTGTCCCCACCACAAGAAGAAACAGCAATGTTGTGACACATGGAGGTTAGCTGCCGCTATAGTAGTGGTCCTATTGCAATGGAGATTGCCAAATCAGCACGTTCCCTTTAAACTCAGTGTTGTCTGTCAAATCTCAATGTTTAGAAATGCTTTTCAACCCCATAATGTAGGCAACAGCCCAGAAGGATCACTTCCCAAACTAGGTGAGATCTGTGACACCTATTTACAGCTCCCTGCAATTTTCCTTAATCCACCTTGTTACATTGATCATTGTGTGGCAGTTTACTTTATCTGTCTCCCCACAGGATGTAACTTTCAAGAAAGCAGAGAACAGGTCCTACTGCTGAATCCATAGCACCAGTCCAGACCCTGACCCCCAGTGACAGAGCTAAGGGAGGAAGGAAAGAGGGGGGGGTGGGAAGTGGAGGGGAGAGGAGAGGAGGGGAGGGAGTAGAGCTGAATTCGTGATAGTGGCATTAATGACGTCAGGGTTTCTGCTGCTCAGGCCCCTACTTCAGACCCAGCCTCCTGGAAGCTGCCTCTCTGGCAGGTAGGCAGAGGCCTGTGCTGAGCACCACAGCCGTTCTCTTGCAGCCTGCCTGCAGCACCGGAGCTGTGATGCCTGCGTGTCCTCAGACCTGACCTTCAACTGCAGCTGGTGCCACGTCCTGCAGAGGTTGGTGCCCGTGCTGGCCCTCTGGTCCTGCAGGCAGATCAGGAGGAGGGACACAGGGTGACATGGCCTACTCCCTGCCTCAGTCCCCCTTACTGACATGAGGCCAGGCCCTGACCCTTAGGATAGGAGGGGAGTGTCACAGAAGTGAGTTGCTCCTTGAGGCCAATTGAGGGAACTAGGTGGCAGGGTGCCTGTGGTGACAGTAGGTTTCTGGATCCCACTCGGGGGATCCTAGATGCTGCAGCCCCCTCCTCACACCTGGCAAGGCTTGGGTCATCCTAGGGCAGTTTCTCAGAGAGCTGTCCAGAGTGGTGGGTCACAGAATCAGCTGGCGCTCAGGTCAGACACATAGACTCCTGGATCATCACGGCTTCCTTCCTCCGGATCTCTGAGCGTGAAGCCCCAGAGCTGTGTTCTAACACAGCATCTCATCTGCAAACCAGCAGGAATGTAGCGAGACCTAGTCCCAAAAAAATAGCTGAGCGTGGTGGTGTGTGCCTGTAATCCCAGCTGGGAAGCTGAGGCTGGAGATTGCTTGAGTCCATGGTACCCCGGGCAACGTGAGCCTGCGGTTCCACCGGCAAAAATAGCGAGACCTAGTCTCAAAAAAAAAAGATAGTCCCTGAGCTCCGTGGGGCCATCCTCATGTGTCCCTGTCTCCTTTGCTCCTCTCCGACATCCTAGTGCAGAGGTAGTAGTTGTTGCTTTTGCTTTCGTCCTACCTGGCACACAGGGCACAGTGGGCAGGAGGAGATAGGGACCCCTCCGGTCTGCCAGGGGTTTTTCCCTAGCCATGCTCTTATTCACTCTCTTAGACCCTCAGTCTGTTTGGAGACATAGGTGAGGAACACCCCAGTATTTCTGCTCCTCAAATACCAAAGAGAGTTTCTGCCTACACAGGAAAGACCCAGAGCCTCAGGAGCAGTGCGTGGGCCAGAGCCCAGGCCATCCTGCCTGGGGCAGAGCTCTGTGGCAAGTTTGAGAGCCAGTGTCTGGGTATGGAGGGATGAGCCACAGGGCCTCGGAGAAGCCCTGGAATCCGGGGACTGGCTTCCACCGTGTGACTCAGCAGCCATCAAGGGCTGGGCCATGGGAACTGCAGAATGGGGCAGACGAAAAGCAAAGCCCTTGCCTTGACACATCCCACTTAAGGCAAATGCTCAAACCCCAAAGCCGGGACAACTTAATGAGGGTTGGTCGGGCGGGGCGGGGGGGGGGGGGGGGGCTTGCTGTGCTTATGTCAGCTCCCTCAGAGAACACGCAAGGCTGGTGCTATGCAGCTGGGACCCCCCCCCACCATTCTCGGGGGGGGCCACAGGCCTGGACTCTCCCAGTAGGTCCCTCTGGAGCCTCAGGTCCAAGTAAGAGTGGACATCAGGGCCTCAAAAAGCAGAGGTGCTGCGGGGAGGCCACTGTGGTCTCTCCCACCAACAGCTGCCTTAAGTCACCACGTGGGCTGCCTCTGTCCTTCCTCCACTCTGTGCTGCATTGGCCAGGGCTCCCCTCCTTCCCTGGGGCCTGTCCATTGGGGCCAGTTTCAGTCAGCACAGCCGGTGTCTGCCTTTCATCCCACGTGGCCCCTAGTGGCCCCACTCTGGGGTCTAAGAGGGACCTCAACTCCAGGATTTGATTCAGGAAATGAGGGTCAGAATCCTTGCCTTCCAGAGCCGTTGCCAGGGTGCCATGAGGTGGTGCAAGGGCAGCAGGGGGTGCGGGGCAGTGCCTGGCATTCAGGAGATCCCAGTAGTAGCCATTTCTCATACCCACCTTTGACTCTGTTAGCTGGCTCAGGTTCAAGTGCAGTGCTCTTAGACAGACTGAGGCTCCGGCCTCTTCCTGGGGAGCCCCTACAGCCCCCTCATCCTCCATCACCCAGACAGCCTGGAGGACCTGAGGGGGGGGTGAGGATGGCTTGGTCCGGACTTCGCTGCTGCAGGGGAGCTGCCTGCAGCCCACAGAGGCGTCTGGAAAGACAGGCAGCCTCTGGAAAGCCTGGGGCCTCAGCCTCACCCGGTCCTGGGCAGACGAGCAGCGGGTGCTGGTGCTTAAAGCTAACCAGTCACCCTGCTGCTTCTCAGCACCAGTGACTCAGGATCTCCTGCCCAGACAGCTGTGCCCGGGCTGGGGGAGGGCCTGGTGGATTCCCCTGGCACCGAGAGTGAAGAATGGAAAAGTGAGCGTGGTGCCGTGGAAAACGTTCTCTGGTCACCCCCGTGTCCCCTCCCGTCCCCAGGGAAGTGCTGGGCAGCTGCCAGTCCAGCTGAGCCTCATGCGTCCTCTGGGACCTCTTGTCACTGGTTTTAATTCTCTGCCACCTTTGCCCTTTAATAACCATACAGGGTTCTGGCTCGTTTTGCTGCTGCTCACCTTCTGCCCAGCCGCTTCTTGCCAGGCTTAGGCCCCCCCCCCAAGGAAGGAGGGTTCTGTGAGTGAGCCAGGCTTTCCCAGATGAGAACACTGCTGTGAGTTCAGCCTTTTCATGGCAGCCGAGCATAATGGGGGCTTTAAAGGTCGTTAGAGCTTGTGCAGTCCATCTAACCCTACACACATCTGGCCAGAAGTGGCCTTGGTCCTGGGAAAAGGGTGGGGCACCACAAACACCATCCTCTCTAGGTAATGGGGAGAGGTGGCAGGAGGAGCTGACGCCTGATCCCACAGCCCCCTGGTGCCACAGTGTCTGTCTAGTGAGCTCAGGGAGCTTGACCCTCAGCCCTGGAACTTTAGCCCCTCCTTGCTATTATTGAAGAGCTGTTACTGTGGAGGGGGCACCAGGGGGGGCTTCTCTGTCAATTCCCTCACACTTCTAAGTCTCTGGTTCCTGCAGATGCTCCAGTGGCTTTGACCGCTACCGCCAGGAGTGGCTGACCTACGGCTGTGCCCAGGAGGTGAGAGGCTTGAGCGAACCAGCCTGTGGGAAGAGCAGGGCTGCTGGCCAGGCCCTTCCTTGTAGCTCTTGGGGAAATCCCCCTCCACATGGGGTGGTCTCCAAGGCTCGGAGCAGTTAGGCCAGCCATGGGAGGTTTCAGAGGGCTCTGTTGGTCGCTGAGACACGCATTTCTCCCAGAGGTTTGGTGTTGAATGGCAGCTTTTCAGGAACCCTGAGTCCCTGCCAAAGGTACATTGGGAGTGGCCTTAACCACAGCTGGATCCTCTGGGAGGCTATGGGTAGCCATAATTTTGGGATCGAGGAGGGTTATTCCAGGCTCATCTAGAATCCCTCCCCACAAAATTCCAGAGTGTTCTGGAATTTTCCAGAGGTGGAGGCTTCCAATTCTCACACTGTGTTAACACAGACCCACACATCCAAGCACCCTTTTTCCCTCCTTTCCTCTCCCATGCCTCCTGGCATTGCAAGCATGTGCTGCTGCCCTTGCTTGCTTTGATTCGATCCTAACACAATCCTAGGAGCTGGAGGCCAGCGCCCCTGCTGATCAGAGTGGGGGCTCAGAGAGATGGAATGAGCTGGCCTGCATATCATGGCCTGTGAGACGGTAAAGGTGCAGGCCCTGGGCCATGCAGGCACCACCATCTGTTTCCGTAAAGTGGGCTGAGTTGTTTTCCTGGCTTTAAAAAGTCTCATCTGCAGCTCCCATCTAAAGCTGGCTCTCAGCAAAGGGTTTGGATTTGCCCTGTTTGTTTAACTCTGGCATCTCAGCTCCTTCCTTGAGGGAGGAGTCCCAGCAATTGACAGGTCAACTGTTCTGTCAGGTAAGATGCTTTTGGAGCAGAGCAGTAGGCCTAGGGACATCACAGCCCAGCTTTGCTGAGAGTACCCCGAATGTACCATGCTCTGGGATCCTAAGTTTTCTGGCTGTTGCGGGATGAAGGTGCTCCTGTACCCTCCCATCAGAGGGCTCTGCTGTGAGGAGAGCTTGCCAGCAAGGCTTCTGGATAGGGCAGTGCCTGGTCTCTCTTGCAGGCAGAGGGTAGGATGTGCGAGGACTTCCAGGATGAGGACCAGTACTCGTCCTCCCCTGACAGCTCCTTCGGCCCCTTGGACAGAGACCTCACCACCACTTCCTCCTCCCTCTTCATCGACAGCCTCACCACAGAAGGTGAGGTGTGTGTGTGTGTGTGTGTGTGTGTGTGTGTGCGCGCGCGTGCACATGTGTCTTCCCACAGGAAGAGCCAGGACCCTGGAGCACTCTCTGTCCTGACAGGGATTATCTCAGGGATGAGATTGCCCCATATGGTCACAGGTGAGGGCCCTGAGGCTCAGAGCTTGGGCACTTGCTGGTGAGGAGCAGAGCCAAGCTTAGAAAATGAATGTTCTCACCCAGGGCCAGGTATTTCACATCATTCCTTCAGTTCACCTTAATAGCAATCCTCACTGAACCTGTGGGGTTGCAGTAGCAGATCAAACCTGTCCCTGTGCCCAGATGTGAGAGAAAGTTGCAAGTCCTTTGTTTATGACTTTGCTTCTGGCTTTCACCCCTGGCTGAGCTGAAGTGGCCAGGTGACCTAGGGGCTCTGAGCTGCCCCGTGAGCCAGATGCCTGCTTACAAAGGCTAAATAGAAAGGAGAAAAAGAAGTCAGTAAAAATCCTTTTAAATGACTGTCAGTGCTGGGCCGGGCACGGTGGCTTGTGCCTGTAAGCTTTAGCCTATGAAGCGGCTGGGGCTAGGGATCGCAGTTCGAGTCCCGCCTGGGGCCCGTAGCGAGACTTAGTTCCAAAAAAATAGCTGGGCGTGGTGGCACCCACCTGTAACCCCAGCTACCTGGGAAGCTGAGCCTGGGGATTGCTTGAGTCTGTGGTATCCCGGGCAACAAGAGCCTGCGGTTCCACAGGCAAAAATAGCGAGAGCTAGTCTCAAAAAAAAACAAACAAAAAAAAAAAACCAAAATGACTGTCGGTGCTGGTTCGGGGCATGGAAGAGTAGGGGAGAAAAGAAAGAGGTCCACCTTATAGGCCATACATTGCAGAATGGTTCCTTTTGCTTATAGTGTTTGGTGCTGACAACAATTGTCTTCAGCTATCTAGAGCCGCCCCCTGATGGGACACTCGCCCTTTCCTTTCTCCCCATGAGTCTTCAGGGAAAGAACCACAGGGACTCATTTAGGGCGCTGTTGGATCCCCACTGTGACAGTGCTGGTGTGGAAATCCATCCTCTGTGTTGTGTCCCAAGGTGGGGTGGGGTCCGACCCGATCTGGTCTTGAAACACACCCTCAAAGTCTTCCTTAGTTTCCCCTTGCCCCTTAGGAGGATGTGAAGGGTTCCCCCACCCTCAGCCTCATCTCTCTCCAGCCACCGCTCACATCCTCTCTCTCTTCCAGTCACAAAAAAGGAACTACTATTATTTTTAGCTGGTTATGTTCTTGGCTGCTTAGCCATGCTGCTTCCTCTTTCCCCAGCCCCATAGCTCCCTCCTGACTCCCTTTGCCTGGGGAGCCCTGTTAGAGCTGCTCCCAGAGCTCGACTAGTAGTAATAAACATTCCATAAGTATTTGTTGAATGAATGAACACGAGACTAGGAAGTCAACTTGCTCGCTGCCCACCGTCACACTACTGTGTGACTCTGAATAGGCCACCTCCCCTCTCTGTGCCTCAGTCTTCTTGCCTCTAAACTGTCGTGTTGACTGACCCTCCCTAAAGTTCTCTCTGGACCTAAAGAGACAATGACCATCATGATTCCACTAACTGTGCCCCTCTCTCCTCTCCCTAAAGATGACACCAAGGTGAACCCCTATGCAGGAGGAGAAGGTGAGTATGGAGCTTGCTCAGACCCTCTGCCTCTTGGTCCTACCCCAACCAGGTGCAGCAGACCCTGGTCTCTCTCTCTCTTATTCCAAGTGGGGTATAGGGAGGAGGGAGCACCAGCAGCCTGAGCTCCCCAGACCTCCTTCTGGCTGGAAAGCAGGGAGCTTCTGGGCACAGGTCTCCAAAAGTAAAAGAATATTCCTTTTTTTTTTTTTTTGAGACTAGGTCTCACTATGTTGCCTGGGGTAGTCCAAAACCCATGGACTCAAGCAATCCCTAGCCTCCATCTCCCAAGTAGCTGGGATTACAGGCGTGTGCCACTACACCCAGCTACGGGAACATTCTCATTCACACATTTCAACCCAGAGCCTCCTATGGCACTTCCCCTGGCCTCTCTGCTCTTTTGAGTATTCATGGCCCTGAAAGAACTGGAGGAGGTAGGCCGGGCACAGGGGCGCGTACCTTTAATCACAGCCTATGAAGTGAGGCTAAGACTGGGAACTGCTTGAGTTCGTGGGTACGAGACCCACCCAGGGCAACATAGTGAGACCTCAAAAAATAGCTGGGCATGGTGGTGCGCGCCTATAATCCCAACTAGCTGGGAAGCTGAGGCTGGGGATAGCTTGAGTCCATGGTCCCCCAGGCAACATGAGCCTGCAGTTCCACAGGCAAAAATAGCGAGACCTAGTCTCAAAAAAAAAAAAAAAAAAAAAAAAAAAAAAAAAAAAAGAACTGGAGGAGGAGGGAGGGGCTGCCCTGGTGGGGTCCTAGGACCCGGGCTTCTCATCCCCTTGTGCCTCATAGTCAGGAGGGGTAGAGAGCAAGTCCTGTCACAGCAGGTTTCCTTTGTTGGCAGAGAGTACACAAAAGTTGTCCACCACAATTGTTGTAGCACGCTGGGAGGTGGGGTATCCTGGCCCCAGGATCCTCTGGGAGAATAGTCACTCTGGCAATTAGAAGTGCTCCACCTCTCCTACACTTTGCTCAAGCCAGCTCGAACCCCAGTGCAAAGGGGAGCTGGAAATGACTTCTAACTCCAGGGCCTCGGAGGTTGTCATCTGGGGCTCCAGAAGAATATCCTCAGATTTCCCACCAGAAATGCAGTCATTAGGGACAGGGGCCATGGCACATGCCTTTAATCCCAGCCAAGGCTAAGAATTGCTTGAATCGGGAGGTTCAAGACTACCCTGGGCAACATAGTGAGACCAAGTCTCAAAAAAGAAAAGAAAAAGAAAAAAAGAAATGCAGCCATTACCCCTCTATGGGTGGCAGGGATGACGGGATGGATGGGGGGTGATCCCCTTGCTCCACACCATGTGCTCATCAGTGTGAGCCCTGACCAACAGGTCATAGAGCGATGCACGCTGCCTGCTGGCTTCCAGCATAGAGGTAGCCTGCTTGGCTCTGGTCACCTCAGCTCTCCCACCTGCTGGCAGATAGTGGCAGTCAGCAGGCCCTGGGCTGCCATGGGACCATCCTGTCCTGGGACAGTGTCTCTCTGGGGCACTCTCTGCTTGCAGACAAGGGGAGGACAAAGACCAAGCTTTTGGACACATGCGACATCCTATCAAAACCCTCTCCCTCTGCTGACTCCTCCCACCCACTAGCACATAACAAGGAGTCCGAGTTTCCATTGTTTGCTCAGCTGTGTTCACTGCACCATCCCACATCCCTTCAGAGTCAAAGAAGCGAATAGCAACCTACGTCATGATGGGCTGCAGGCTTCCCAGTGGCTGGCGCTGTGTCCTTCGCAAACCACCTCACGCCCCATCTTTCCATGACTTCAGTCCTATGAGAAAGGAGGCACTGGCTGAGCCTCCAGCCGAGAGCCTGTGGAAACATTCAGTCTCCTCCTTGGGGTGTCTTTCAAACACTGGGGATGTTCTCAGTGGTGCCTGCTGTTCTTCAGCCCAAGTTCTTTTTCTTGAGACTAGGTCTTGCCATTTTGCCTGTGGAACCACAGGCTCACGTTGCCTGGGGTACCACAGACTCAAGCAATCCCCAGCCTCAGCTTCCCAGGTAGCAGGGATTACAGGCACACGCCACCATGCCCAGCTATTTTTTTGGGACCAGGTCTCGCTTTGTGCCCCTGGCGGAACTCAAACCGTGATCCCTGGCCCTGGCTGTGGCTTCCTAGGCTGCCTCTTCCAAGCATGCGCCACCATGCCCAGCCTGTAGGGCAACTTTTATTTATTTATTTATTTTTAGAGATTAGGTCTTACTATGTTGCCCAGGGTAGTCCCAAACCTGCGGATTCAAGTGATCCCTAGCCTCAGCCTCCCAACGCTAGACTTAATGGCGTGCGCTACCGCACCCAGCTTAGGGCAACTTTTAAAAGGTTTTGCCAAGCCGGGCATGGTGGCATGCCTGTAAGCTTCAGCCTATGAGGTGGCTGGAGCTAGGGATCATGGTCTGAGTCCTGCTCAGGGCAACATAGCGAGACCTAGTCCCAAAAAATAGCTGGGCATGGTGGCACGCGCCTGTAATCCCAGCTACCTGGGAAGCTGAGGCTGGGGATTGCTTGAGTCTGTGGTACCCCGGGCAACGTGAGCCTGTGGTTCCACGGGCAAAATGACGAGACCTAGTCTCAAAAAAAAATAAATAAATAAATTAAAAGGAAATGAATAAAAAACAAAAGGTTTTGCCAAACCACCTGAATTGGTGCTGAGAACATTAGCACCATACCTGTGTATTTGACAAGTCGACCAGAACTATCTGTCAGCTTTTATCCCTGGGACTTTGTCATAACCTCGGATCCCATGATGCTCTCCTCTCTGCTCCCCACCCAAAGCTTTGGTCTCTCCACAGGGCTTCAGAACAACCTGTCCCCCCAAACCAAGGGCCCGCCAGTGCACCTGGGCACCATCGTGGGCATCGTGCTGGCAGTCCTCCTTGTGGCAGTCATCATCCTGGCTGGGATCTACATCAATGGGCACCCCACCTCCAATGCTGCACTCTTTCTCATCGAGGTCAGTGTAGAACGGACCAGAGCTCTCTGCTGGCTTCTGAATTGTTTCCTGGTCACTCGGTGCCTTTCTCTCCCTGTCTCATCCTCCCCACCCCCCCCACGCCACTTCCTGGCCTCCTGTTCCCCCCTGTTCTCCATCCAGCACATGGCAAACTGGCTGGCTTCCTTTAGCCTCTAACCCCACGGGTTCAGGCTCCGAAGCCCTCCAGCCCTCAGCTGCTGAATGGTCGGTCTGTCTGCTTTTGTTCCCCTGTTTGTGAAGTCAGGAGAGCCCCCAGAGGAAAGAAGGCCACAAGTGCCTCATGGTGCCCACAAGGTGGCTGTGTGGCCAACGCCTGGTGGCCAGTAGGCTCTCACTCTCTCACTCCCAGAGTCCAGGCTCAGTGCTCATCCAAGGCCATAATGGAACTGGGGTCTCCACCTCTCTCTGCCATGTGGGTTTTATAGACTTGAACTGACAAACCATAACTTTCATGTCTCAGACTTCAGAAGAGCCCACTGGGGTGCAGAGTGGGCATCAAGGCCAAGTACCTCCACAGTGCAGTGGTTGGGCTGGACCTCCACTCTCAGCTTCACGCTGGCTCTCCTGGTGCCTGGTGACCACAGAATCCTCCACCCAGGTCATGAGACCTCTGACCTCCTTACCCAGAGGCCTCCTTGGCTCCTTCCTCTGTCTTTACATTCCCCTTGCCCCTGGTCTTATCATTCTTAAGTCTTAGCCTACCTGGTGCCATCTGGCAGAGTCCCAGCCTACAGGCATGCTGACAGGGCAGGAATCTGCATTTTCATGAGCTTGCAGGTGGCTGATGCAGTTGTTGCCTGGAGGTCATCTCAGCATTTCTAGAACCTCCCAGAGCGTTTACCTACTCCCTTACTCTCCAAAATGTCTGGGCTCTACTTGGTTGAGGCTTCTCACTCTGTGCCCTGCAGCTCACTACTGAGGAATAAAATGACCTCATTCCAAACACCTGGGCTCCCAGTAACTTTCCCGGTCAGTGATTGAGGTATAGTTTGTGTGTGGGAGGGGGATCTTCTGGCAAGAAGGTCCCTGAACTTCACTTGTCTCACAGTCAGTCCCTAGTGTCTTTGTAGAAGAGTACACCACTCCGGGTGTGTGTGTGTCTGTGTGTCTGTGCACACGCATGTGTAGCTGCTGACTTTGTACCTATGCCCCCCCATGCTCCCCCGCAGAGGAGACCACACCACTGGCCGGCCATGAAGTTCCGCAACCATCCCAACCACGCCACCTACACAGAGGTCGAGCCCTCGGGCCATGAGAAGGAGGGCTTTGTGGAAGCCGAGCAGTGCTGAGAGGGCCAGGTCTCCCTGTGGAGGGTAGGAGGACCCCTGGGCCCCCCCAAAGATGAGTCCATGCCAAGCGGCCCCCTGGGAACCTACCCTGGCTGGGAAGTGGAGAGTGGCTGGTGCTCAGAGCAACAGTTTGGCCAGCTCACCCCCAATATTGAAGAGTGGGGATGGAGAAGCAACTATATTGTGTTTTTAAGGAACAGTAACCTAATTTCATCCTGTCCCGATGCAAGAGGTGCCCCTTTCGGAGCCTCTTGATGGTCTGCTCTGTAGCTAGCACAGAGCCCCTTCCGCCTGGGGCCAGGTGCTCCCAACACCCCTGCTCACAGCGTAAGTGGATGAAGCTCTGGATTGGGGCCGTGCATTCCAGGGTCCATAGACTCAAGAGCTGGTCCTCAAGGCTATGGATTCAGGGTATTTAGGCCCAGCTTCTGGGCTCTGGAAGTCTGGAGAAGGCGCTTCCTCCGTCTGTTAGACGTGGGCCGAGGGCACCTGCACCACACGCCGCTGAGCGGCTGGCTGTCACCAGAGGGAAGTCGAAGGAAAAGTGCACTTTTTAGGCTTTGCTTCCCCAACTTGCTGTTCCTGCTCAGAACTAGTCCTCCTCTGCATGGAGCGCTCATGACGGCCGCGGCCCAGCTTTGTCCCACCTGGGGCCCACCCTTGACTTGCCGGCTGTGCTGGGGGCGGCCCCGCCTGCCCGTGGAGCCCTCCGGCCCATGGCACTCTAAGGGTCCCTTTCAGTCACCGGTCTATCCTGTCAGTGCCAGTCAGTACCTCTAAAGGCAGGGCTTCCCTGGCTCATACTCTGCCCCCCCTAAGCTGTGTGTCTGTGGCTGTTCAGGTTACTTGGGAGGCAAGCACCCCCCCACCCCCGCCCCGCGTTGCCCTTCGTTAGAAGCGAAGTGCCAGAGGCCACCAGGACACAGGTGGCTGTCATGAGGAAGGACTTGCTACACAAAGCCTTGACCTAGAAAATTGCTTCCGTCTCCCCAGATCTGCCATAAGGTCACCCCAGATCTGCGAATCTTTACCTGGTTTTAAGGGATTCTGTGCCAGGGAATGTTGGGCCTGCACCTGAAGATGATAAGCGTATAACTCACCCTCATACAAAGTAAAAAAATAGCAGCAACAAATAAATGTTAAATCAGTCTCCACGTGGTCATGCCCTTTCATGCATGTCGCTGGGACACCGTAAAGGCAACACGAATCCCTCCCATCTCCCCTCCCCCGAGGTGGCAGTAGGGAGTCCTCAGATAACTGGACTTGCAGGGTTTATGTTCGGTGAGGACTGGTGACACCCAGTGGACACGTGGGGCCTCAGCTGTGCGCTCATCCGCTCCATAAGCAGACACAGAAGGATTGTGGGGAGGGCAGAATTGGAGAACCAAGACAGTCAGCCCTGGCTTCATGCAAGGCTCGACCTTCTGTCACGAGCCCTCTTCGTGAGAGAAGGTTCTCTGGGCTCCCCGCACTCCTGGCTGGTGGTGACTTCTGCTCTGCCCACCTCCAGCATCTACAACTTTCACACAGGGAGATGGCCAGCAACGCTGTCCATCTCTATCTCAAGTTCTCATGTTCCTTCCCAGGGAACCCTGCCAACCTGGATGCCTGCAGGGAGGACACTGAGAGTGCAGGAAGGGAGGCAATGCAGGGAGGCCTCTAAGGGTGAGCTCTGCAGGGGGAGAAGGAAAGTTCAAGATGCCTCAGGCGGCCAGGCAGCCAGAGCAGGACCAGCTGACCCCGGGAGACAGGGCTGAAAGCTGCAGAGGTGCTTGGCAGCAGGTAGCCTGGTTTGTTTGCAGCAAAAACAACTCAAGATGTGTTGCTAAGGGGAAATTAAGGACCTCTGGTTTTCTCCAACTAAGATGTGTAGCCCAGCACTCCTGTGACAGAGCTGGGCAGTTCACAGTGCAAATGCTCTCCCCAGGCACCCCTAAGATGCTGCCTAGAGAAGCATCTCTTAGAGCCAGTTTTATGCCTATGAGTAGAGCAGGTTAGCTCTGAGAGTGGCCCGCTTTGAAGGTGGAGTGGCTGGAAAGAGACAGAAAGGGCCTTGGGCTTAGCCTCTGAGTTTGGCTGACCATCCAGAAAGGCAGAGTCGCTAGCACATGCCATTCACCACAACCCACAGGCCTCCGTGCCTCTCTGCCCCAGCTTGCGCCTCTGCTTGCACTGCTCCAGGCAAAGTGGGTGCTGGGGAGTTAACTTCCCCTGTGGCATCTTAGGGTACCAGGAAGTAGGAGGTAGGAGCCCTGAAAGCTCATCCCTTGACAGGATGCTTCAAGCCTGTGAAATGGGGTTCTGAGAGCTGTGTTATACCAGGAAACCAGACACTCTCAGGAAAGCTATTTTATACTAAAACTCTTAAGAGAACCAAAAATAAAATGAGAACAAGAAGAGGACGCCTCCGTGGAGGATGAGAGGGGACCCTGGAACAGTCTGTGAGCATAGCCTCGTTCTCCCAGATCAGCCACTCCTAGACTTACCCAGGAAGGAGCCCAGGGCTTCTGATTCCAGAACCTGAGTGCATGTGAGCCCAGCCCTCGTCCCCTGCACCTAGGGATTCCCAGGTAGAGCGGATGGGACCGCCAAGCTTGTGTTGTCATCTCCCCCCCACCATGATCAGGTGTCACCTGCTCAATCTACCTGGCCCCTGACTCTGAAGGCCATTTTAGGTCTGGAGTCAGAGACTGAAAACTCCTTTGTCACTATTCGTGGTTCTTGATGTATCTACAGAAGTTTATAAATTCACACGTCAGACCTGGGCTCTCCTTTGCGGTGTATCCTTGTGTATATCTGTGCTTAGTTACACACGTGTGCATTTTATTGCTAAAAATATTGAATGAATCTGTAACCTGGGTTAATTAAGACAGTACAAGCTGCCAGCCAACCTCACTGTTTAAAAAGCAGGCTGTTCACACTTAAACTATGTGAACTGTGTTTAATCCGCTCTGGGTCCTAGAGCAGAGGCTCTCTGTCTCTGTTTCTCCCTCTCTCCTCCCTTACATATCTCCCTCCTCCCCTCTCTTCCCACCCACACCCACAACAAAAACCTACCTAAACTTTAGCACATTAGAGGGACCTGGGCACTAGGTCCCAAATGTCATGCAGTCACCTACTTAGTGTGAATTCTCTGCACAGATTCTCAGTGTTACTAATAAAAGGAAACATTCTTTTATCACTTCTGCTGTGTGCAGAATACAGTGAAAAGGATCTTGAGTCCCAGTCTGCAGATCACCACACCACATCTTAGTCCTGATGACTGTCTGTCAAAGGACCTTCACCCAGGAGCCAAGAAACAGTCTCCAGTCTGCCCCACCTCCAGGAGAAATAGCCTGGAAGGAGGCCCCAGCTACTGATTTGTTTTGGCTCTGTAAATCCCTGGAAGTGGACCTGTGGGCTTCTGATCCACCATCCACAGAGACACGGGGGTATAAGATGGTGCTGCCACATGTCTGGAAAGTCTACATTCAGGCCACTTTCGCAGCCTCATTGTGTTTTTATTGCTTTGCAACTTTTGCTCACAAAACATGGGTAAGTGAACCAAAACAAAGAGAGGAAAAATGTGAACTCACAGTCAGAATCAGCTATGCCAAATTTCAGGTTCCATCCAAACAAGCCAGTTTATAAATAAAACATGCTGTGTTTGCCAGATAAAGAGGAATGTGTTGGAGAAGGCAACGTGGACTGGTGGGGAAAGTGCTGAGCTTTGCGAAGGCAGGAGCTGTCACCCCAGCCTTGTCCCTGTGGAACTAGGGAGGGTGCTAGCTGATCTAAGGTGGGAATATGCTCCTCTCCTTAGCAAACAGCCTCATCTGACTTTTCATAGTTCTAGCAACTCAGACCAGAGCATCCCTTTTTCTTCCATTATCCTGATAAGGCCACCAACTTGTCCTAGTTTGCCTAAGGCAATGGTGGTTCTAACACTGAGACTCCCCCGTATCCTAGGAAGCTCCTCAATCATGGACATGCTGGGACAACTGGTTATCTGATGAGATAAGAATAATAATGTCAAACACGTGTAGCACATTAAATTCTTGAACTTTGCCTTTCAAAGTGGGATACCAGTAATCCCAGCTACCTGGGAAGCTGAGGCTGGGGATTGCTTGAGTCTGTGGTACCCCAGGCAATGTGAACCTGCGGTTCCACAGGCAAAAATAGTGAGACTTAGTCTCAAAAAGCAAAACAAAATGGGGCATCACAGGGCAGTTAGCTTCCCCTGGGGGTGAATTGGAAATGCAGAACTAAGGCCTACCACCCCCCACCCCACCCCAGATCTCCAGGGTCAGAATCTGTATTTGAGCAGTACTCTAGGAGAGCAGTACTAGCTAAGAAACAATTTTACCTACATAATATCAGCCTATTGGAGTGATATTATTCCCCCCCCCCAATCTCCCAGATGAAGAAACTGAGATTCAAGACAGATGGTTTAGTTGCTTATTCATTTGATCCATTTTCATGAAGCACTGACTGTGTAACAGGCACCGTTGTGTGACTTACTCAAGAGTACACGGCTACCAAGCCGTCGAGACAATCCCCAAGCCTGTGTTTTGGAATTCCCACCTGAGATTATCCCTGTGTGCCAGGGGCAGTGCCAGTTTTCTTGGCCACAGTCAATACAGAAACAGATTGTGGATTATGCGAGTCCATGGATGGGTAGCAATGACTTTAAACACACACTCATGGTCCGTGAAACAACTTGTTTATATGGCCCCCAAGACCTTGAAAATGTGATCATTGCTGCTTCCTCCCTCCTACCCCCCCCCATTCCTGTGACCCTCCCATAGACAGATTTGGAGATACTTTTCTTAAGACTTTTCAGAACCCCAACACCACGCCTCGCCTCTGTGCTGTGCTATTTATCCTCTTGAATGGAAGACAATTGATTACTTCATTTGCCACGAAAGCACTGCAGAGAAGGGAAGTAGGGCGGGAAGGAAGAATCCTCATTTGAACTGTGAAAACTCAAAGAGAAAGTCTTCAGGGATGATTCTTCTGATGTTCATAAAACATTTTTACATTTGGTCCCTAGAGGTAGCTAAATCGTGCCCACAGCTTTCTTCAAAGCTAAAAGCACTGAAAAAGAAATATCTGAATATGGTCCAGTAAGATTTCATTTCTACATCCCCTGTCTTCCTTTTCAGCTTCATTTTTTTATCCTCTTCAAGTTTTTTTTTTATTCAAAATACCCAAAAGATGCAAGATTCGCCGTGTCCAACTAAGCTGAGAAAATCCTGCAAGGAGTGCAGCTCGCGTGTCTCCTCCCGTCCCCTCAGGTTAACCCCGTTTTGGATTCACAGAAGGGCTGCTGGCAGCAAGGCTCACCCAAGGGGGTGCAGTGCCCAATGGTGACCCCTGGTCTTGATTCCCCGCTCCCAAAGAACATGAAATTCCAAGAGCCCCTCCTTCAGGCCAAACAGGCAACCTTCCCCAGAACCACCCTCCACCGTCCCCACAGCTGTCCACACCCTCTCTGTGCCCAGAGCTCTTTCTCTCTCAAACCTCCTGTCATCTGAGTAAAACCTTCCCAAAGACCCCTGCACTTCCAGAAACAGGCATTTTGCTCTCTTTCACCAAAAAGGAGAAACCAAAACTAACAAAAGTGGGCATTAGCAAAGCCTCCTTATACAGGCCTTGGGCTACTTCCTCTAAGATGGCGGCAGCAGTGGTGACAGCAGTGGTTCTCACTGAGTGCTAACTCCATCTCATGAGATGTATTTGTATCATCACCTGTGGAACAGGTGCCTTTGTCATCTCTGCCATACAGACCAGGCTGCTGGGTCTAGAGCTTTAAGGTCACGGTGAAGTCCCTCAGGCAGTGTAACTGCAACTCAGGAAAGGTAACTGGAAGTTTTGGCCTTTGGCTCTCAGCCTGGTTCCTTAGGCCAGAGCTGCCCACTCTCCCATTTACCTTCTGTCAAAGGCACTCGGAACCCTTTCCTCCATGCAAGTCCCAGTCCCGAAGTAGAATTAGGTGGGAAGAGCACTGTTGCCTCAGTTTCCAGTGGAATTTTCAATCTCTGAGGTCTCACAGGTGGGGTGACTACCAATTCACTGAGCTTTAAACCCCTAGGGATAAACCTTCTAGGTTGCTCCTCTTGTTCTTCAACCACAAATCTTAGAGGCAGTTCCCTGCTGTGTTCCAGTCTCTAGGAGCCCAGACTACAAATTGACTCTCTTGGTGGATGATGATGGACACTGAGTGGTAGGGGTGATATCTGCAGTTGAGAGGTGGGGGAACTGTGCTCCTGGAACTACGCAGTGCTGTAAACTAATCTTACCTCAATAAAAAGAACAAGAAAATCAATGACTCTCTTGTCCAGTCCCCCCATCCCTTAGTTTTATAGATAAAACCAAGGCCTCACAAAGGAACAGCATGCCCAAGGTGACACAGAAAGCAGAGGCCCCTTGCTGCTGGCTCGGATCTACACGTGTAAGTATGTGACTCAGAGGACATGTAAGGAATATGAGGTACTCAGGCTTCTTCTCACCTCTGCCACTGGCCTCTACAGCTGTCACCTGTGGCCTTACTTTCCTCCCAAGCTGCATTAGCCTCATAGGATATGTCAATACAAAAAGCACTTGGGCGTGCAAGCTTGGGGCATGCACACCTGTCATTATAGACACCTGGGCCAAGAAGTGAAGGCTAAAAGGGTTGTAGGGGCTAAAAGTTCACTTGTTGCCTCCTTGCCTGCTGGTCTGCCTATGTGTATATCCCCTGCTTCTGCATTAATGACATGTTAGAGATACCGAAGTCACCAAAATTCTCTTTTTGTCTACCTAAATCAACAGTGAACCAACCCGGCTTGGGATGGTTCCACAACAGGCCACTAGGCCTGAGTTGAGTCCTGGAGATGTCACTGTGGCCGTCCATAGGTAACTCAGCATCCCTGCTCACTTGGCAGCATCTGAAGCCAAGCACAGCACTCAGGGTTACTTGTTAATGACCAATGGCACCACCAGGAGCTCTTCTCCAGGACAATAAATGGGCTTTCTAGGGCTTCCTGCTCTCTTTTGGTCAGTCATGGCTGCACCAGAAGGAGGTGCTCTGGACAGTGAGCCTCTCCCCCTCAGAAAACTCCCCACTTGCCCCAGAATGGACAGATACTTAACTATGGACAGATGCCTAACGACATCCTTGAAACTGGGTGGCTCCAATTCCTCCAAAGGAAAAAGACCCTGAGATGTCTATTCATTCTTCATTCTTTAGCTTTCTATGTTTATCTTCAAAACACTAGTCCATGTTTATATTCTTTGAGGAGGGATGAGGGGAAATGGGAATGGATATGAGAAAGAGATACTGTAGAATTCAGCCTATGGAAATCAAACCCCAAAAGCTTCATTAGCAGTTAACTCTGAAGAGGGTCTCAAGGTGCATCCAAGTAGACCAGGTAAGGGGACAGCTTTACTTTTCTTTTAAACTTAAAGTAGATTAATTGTCACAACCCCCTTTAAAAACTAGGTTACATTTGGTCCCCAGAGGTCTGGTATCTATCAAGCAGTTCATTTGCAGAAAAGATATATGGAGAGAAGAGGTGTTCCTTTTAACCCAAACAGAATTCTTTCTTCACCTGAGATATTTTCATGGAAAGAACAGAGGTGAAAAGCCTTCACAGCCTTCCAGACAAGCCCGGAAGTGGCTCTCTTGCAGGCACCTACTTTCGGGTGGGCCCTGGTTAACAGACCGAGGGCTGGTGGGATAAACCTCCAGGCTGAAGGAGCCTCTCATCCCTAGACCCGCAGAAAAACCCAAATGTAGAATGCCCATATCTCCCCTCCCCATCTCCTCTCTTTTGCAAGGGAGGAATATTGAAACCCCTGGCAACCCCCCAGAAGTGGAACAAGGTCACTGGACAAGGGAGCTTTTCCCACCCATGAGGCCCCAGGGCTGGGCCTGCCCGTTTCTAGCTATTTGGTTAAAAGAAAAAGTACCCAAATTAACTCTCCATCCTCAGCACCCAAATATGTGACTCATTGGCAGCCCGCTACACAAAGGAAGGCTACAAAGTGAGGAAATTCAGAGCAAAGAGCCAGAGGCACAACGAGTGTTTCTGGAACAAATTCTTTCCAGGCCCCAGCTTTGTAAATTCAGTCTTCGTTTCTGGGTAAAATCATTTTCTGCAATGGAAACACCTAGGAGAGTAAGAGGTTGGAGATCATGCCCCACCCCCACCCCCAGGGATTAGAATCACTTACCAAAAGGCTACAAAGGAATTCCTCCTTTCCTTTGTTTGTGAACATTTACCAAAAGGCCCTTTGAGGAAGTCATTCTGCCTTTGAGACCTCAGTGGAACAGCAAGGCTCCCCCAGATGGCCTCCCCCAAGGTTTCTCCCAGTTCTTCCACTTGGATCTGATAGGGTGTGTTCCCCCCCATTGTCTCTTGTTTAAGATTACAGATTTTAAAGACAGGTAATGTTAAAATGGGGGAATGACCTTAGCTGGAATTTCCCTTCAGGGGGATGCAGGGGGAAGAAAGAAGTGAAATAGTCTAGGTGAAACAGATTTCTTGGAAGGCGGGAAATCAGGATATATAAAGGGTGTGTAAACAAAGAGAAGAAGGAGGGGATGCAGATTTGAATATGGAGACTGGATAGAGAGAGAGGTTCAGTGGAGGAGAGATGGGAATCGGCCATCTTGTAAAGATGTGAGCCATGTGAGCTTAGCCATGTGGCCACCGAGGGCTTGTAACAACCCTCGGCTGGCCCAGGCTGGTAGCATGTGTGCTGAAAGCAGTTAAGGAGTTTGCAGATTTGAACTCTGTGTTGGAGTTTGCTTTGTTGAGTTTGATTTGTGTCTAAAAGAGGCCGTGTAAAAGTTAGGCCTGAGAAGAAAGTGAACTTTACTGGTTTGGCACCATGGAGTTTCTGTTACCTGAAGGTGACAAGGAGAAGACAGCGTGGAAGACAACGAGGAACATTCAAAGGAACAAGTCTTTAAGCGTCTGGAGATGGACTCTGTCTGGACATTGGTGAGACGATTAGGACTGAGAGACTGAGGATTTTAGGGTAATCTGGGAAAGGACTTTGGACAATACTGAGAAAGGGTTTAGACAATGTTGAAGTATTCTGAGTCTTGTATGTTTCTTTTGTAGTTAATAGGATAATTAGAAATCACTGTTAGAAATAAATTAGTCTGTACAGTACTGATAGTCTTGGTTTGATATTTTGGTTAAAAAGGCTGGGGATACAAAGGAACTGCTTCTGAGAGAGAAGCAGGAAGATAACGTTATCTAGTTAAGTCAAGTCAAAAAGTCTCTTTTTACCCACTTTCAGTTGGCGACCCCGGAGGCTGCCATCCTATAGTTAATTAACCCAAGGGAATAAAACCCTTTCGTTAATTACCTTAACAGCCAACAGTCAAAAGGTAGATGGTAAAGTTACAGATAGTAAAGTTAACTATGGTAAAGTACAGACATGGAGCTGAGATGGACAGGTTGTGTAATGTGCCTCTTTATGGGGATTCTGTAGACATGCAGTACAAAGCCCTCTATGCATGATAGATATGTGATTAAGATAAAGTACTTGCTTATGCCAAAATGGTTAATTGGTGAAGAGGGAAGTGATAAGTTTAATGTAAATCTGCCTGACAAAATCCAGTATGTACTTAAAAAGCCAGATTTGCCAAGAGTTTAGAAGTTTAAGAAAAAGTAGTAAACTACTCAGTATAGATTGAAGATTTATGCAGTCATGACAGTCTGAATGAAGTTGGGGACCTTGTGTTCCACAAGTTACATGACTTAGTTTATCCCTCTTAGATACTTAATAATTAGTAAATACCCATTTCGTGAAATGATGTGTGTACTAGCTACTATTGAAGTCTTATGTGTTACTAAGGGGATTACAGTTTTACCTAATTGTACCAGAAGTTTTACCTGATTGTACTTAAATAGATAATAGTTTAATAAATGGTGTAACTAGTATTAATATAACTACATGTCTTATTGTGTTAAAATAGATATTACTTTGATGTGTACTAACATAACTGAATGTTTTACATAGTACATGTATTATATTTACCAGTTGGATTGAGAAATGGGTTTGTTTTAAAGTTTATTTTTATAGATATAAAAATTTTTTTAAGATCAGAGTGGGGAATGATAGGGTGTGCCCCCCCCCATTGTCTCCTGTTTAAGATTACAGATTTCAAAGACAGGTAATGTTAAAATGGGGGAATGACCTTAGCTGGAATTTCCCTTCAGGGGGATGCAGGGGGAAGAAAGAAGTGAAATAGTCTAGGTGAAACAGATTTCCTGGAAGGCGGGAAATCAGGATATATAAAGGGTGTGCAAACAAAGAGAAGAAGGAGGGGATGCAGATTCGAATATGGAGACTGGATAGAGAGAGAGG